>LAPY01005385.1:16008-26607 GCA_000970635.1 Eragrostis tef | reverse complement strand
TAGGCTTAGTTCTAGTGTTAGATTGGATTGCTCTGGTTGTGTTGTCACTACTACCCCTTATTATTATCCTTACCCCTGTTTAGACTTTGGTACTTTATTAGTTATACGATTATGAACATTGCTATATCGTAAACCACCGTCTTCCCTGTGTATAATACGATACCCTTAAATACTCATGGGTGAAGTGCTACAACGGTATTCTCCGTGCGCTTGCGGATTTATCTGTGACCGTAAGAAATACCAACATCCACCTTGATAGCACTCTCTGGTATCGGTTTCAGCTCATGGCGCACACCCTTGTGCACAAAAGAATAACAATTTGATCGGCCGCCATGTGTCGCATCAAGGTCAAACTGCCATGGCCTCCCAAGCAACAAATGACATGCACTCATCGGTGCCACATCACAATCCACCGAGTCAACATAATCCCCCACTGAAAATTTTTCTCGTGCCTTATGAGTAATTTTTAGCGTGCCACTTTGATTCATCCATTGCCCATAACGAGGAGTTGGAAGCCGACGTGTAGACAAGGATAGAGCACGCACCAATTCTGAACTAATAGCATTTGTGAAGCTACCACCATCAATAATTAACTTGCATACCTTGTCTTGAATTTGACATTCTGATTGGAAAATATTAGAGCGCTGCCCCTTCACATTTGCAACTGTACCATCCCTTTGTACTTACTGTGACATCAAAGAGAGGCCATTTGAGGTATCATCGGGTGCTTCCATTGGTGGCTCATTAAAAGCTTCAATAGGCAGCCTTATCATCATAGACATGGGAGCGCTCAAGGCAACAGTTTTCTCTTCAACACCAGAATTTGCCAACAAATTTGAGTCGCATGTAGCTAAAGTTTGCTTCCTCTCTTGTTCGACATAAGCATCCCGTTGTCGTCGATCATCAAAATACTGCCGGGGCGTGTAGCATGTAACAGACCAGCGTCGTTCATCAGCTGAAAATGAGAAGCAATTTGTAGAACATGAGAGCTCTCGCTGCCAATTCAAAAATCTAGTCCAAGGACTTCCAAGAAACATTGAGCAAACACTCGTGTGTATAGGAACCACATCACACATCACAACATCAACAAATCCACTAATTGTAAATTGTACCTTCACTTGATGTTGAATCTTAACTTTCTGGTTGTTCCACAACAAAGTATATGGCCTTGGATGAGGTCTTGTTGGTAGCTTTAAATCTCTCACAAGTCTTTCACTTGCAGCATTAATAGTTGCACATTGATCTACCATTGTAGCCCATGTATGAGCACCAACTTTGACATGTGTGTAGCACATAAGAAAAGCAGGCTCTCTGAAAGGATCGTTCTCACAACTTTCCAGTGAAATTCTGAGAAACCTCATCGTATATATCTCTCACACAAAACAAGTCACCAAAAACTGTAGTAATGATGAGCTAGAAAAACAATTCCAGTTGTGTCCCATGATAAACCCAGGCTCTGATACCAAATGATAATAACACGACGGCGTGTCGGAGGATTTTCCCGATCTTTTACGGTACAAATAACAAAATAAATCCTCTCTAGAGTTCTAGCGGCTCAAAATGACAGCAAAATAGACTTATTACAACCAGCAGGAACAAGTACCAATAAACTTCACGTCAATGAATAAACTCGTAGGCAATTGATCCTATCAATCGAACCAAAATAGTAGCAGCAGGTAGCAACAGTAGATATATTTCCCCAATACAATAGGAATAGCAATCTCAGGAGTCGACCCTTCAATTGACGGCAGAACGAAACCAGAAGTAGTAGTATAATGATTTCGACTTACAAAAATTGATGCAAACCAAAAACCTGGTATATTCTTCCACCCGCAGCCTGGAGGGACCACGATCAGACGATGAGGAATTCCTTGAGAAAAACCAGCACGCGCCCAGGCAAGATGTCGCCTGATCACACACCCACGCAATCCCACAATGGATCAGAGACAAATTACTGGATAGTGGCGGACGACGGCGCCATCCCTTGTTTCTGGAGGTAAAACCTTCGACAAAAACACACGATAATCAAAACCTAATCCTCCTACATGGCCGCTGTCTCTGGATATATGGCACGCAGGCCACCCATCGATCGACTCCACCTAGGACTCACTAATGTGGTTGAGTCGGACACAAACCCGATTTCACCTGACCAACATGGCTCAGCCGAATAAACAAAACCATGCCTGCCTGATCGACTCCGACTAAACATCCAAGCTAATACAAGACTCTTACCCATGTGTAGCATCACGATCAAATTGCCATGGTCTCCCAAGCAACAAATGGCACACACTCATCAGTGCCACATCATAGTCCACACTGTCCACATAATCTCCAAATTAAAATTTCACTCTCGCCTTGTGAGTAATTTTTAGCGTGCCACTTTGATTCATCCATTGCATGTAGGGAGGCTTAGGAAGCCTCCATGTAGATAGAGAAAATGCATGTACAACATCTAAACTGATAGCATTAGTAAAGCTTCCACCATCAATAATCAATTTGCATACCTTATCTTTAATTTTGCACTCTGACTGAAAAATATTTGAACGTAGTTCTTTCTCATGAACAGAAGTACCATCACCATGTATTTCCTTTGCCATCATAGACAGCCCATTTTCCACATCATCAACAATATCAAGAGCTGGCTTTGGAGGAGAATCAAAAGAAGAATCCTTAACTCTTTCTTTGATTGAGCATTCTGTTTGCAAAATATTGTATCGCTGCTCTTTCACAACAGATATTGTGCCGTCACTATGCACCTCATCTGACATCAGAGTTAACCCACTTTTCATATCAACATCAAGCAATGGATCAGTAGAAGAATTAATAGAAGAGTCCTCAACCGTAGTTGCAGTTGTATTAAAGCTTTCACAGGATCATCGCAAGAAGACCGATAAACTTGCTGCTCTCTTAGGTATTCTTTAATTTTCAAGCATTGTTCAATGATAGAATCACTTCAAGACGAACGTTGATTTAGTTTGGAAGGAACAAATCGGCTTCTTAATACCTTCTTCATCTCATACCACGAAGTACAATAGTCATCACCGTACTTCCGTTGCAAACTCCACAACCATAATGACACATTAGAAGAGAATCTTCGCTTTGCCAAATTTGCCAGCTGGTCTAATGAAACATCGCCAATCATATAACAATTTATTATAGCATCCTCCCACTTATAGTACTCAGATGGACAAGTTGTTGCATGCAGCATCGGGACACGCGCAAGGTATATATCAAAACAGTAATCCATCACCATAAATCAACATAAAGCACCGTGAGCAACCTGGCTAAACTGATACCAAATGATGAGGACACGACGACGTGTCTGTAAATTGTCCCAATCTTTCACGGCACCGGCAACCTCAGTACGTAGCAGCAGATAATAGCAGTACAAGAATTACGACAAGATGCCAATAGCAACAACAAGCAGAATATAATAGCAGTAATTCAACCGGGCAAGATAAATCCGTTTGATTAATCTCCAACACAGCAGTAGCAACTTATAAAAGGGATCGGCTTATAGAAGATGCAGACCAAATCCTAGATATATTCCTTCCACCCGTGCTTCAAGAACACGATCAGAAGATATGGAACTTCAAGGAATTCCAGCACGCGCCCAGGCAAGATCTCGCCTGATCACACACCCACAATCCAAGGGATTGACTTCAAGTCTTGATAGCAGATGGGATCGTCATCGTCTTCACTTCTGGAGGAAACCTTGACAGGTGAAAAACACAATAAAACTTAACCTGATCCTCCTACATGGCCGCCGGCTCTGGATATAAGGCACGCAGGCCACCCATCGATCGACTCCACCTAGGACTCACTAATGTGGTTGAGTCGGACACAAACCCGATTTCACCTGACCAACATGGCTCAGCCGAATAAACAAAACCATGCCTGCCTGATCGACTCCGACTAAACATCCAAGCTAATACAAGACTCTTAAGTGAACAATAATAAAATATTCCGGCACCTGGACTAACACTAGTAAAATACTTGGCGCCAAGATCAGCTTGGCATCTCACCAATCAGAATAAATCTTCTTTGTTGCATCTCTTGTTTCCTGTGCAAATTAGCTCCCATAAATATTCTCTTGCACGGTATAACATCAGAAGCTGCTACTTGTCCAACGCCTTCATTGCCTGCCTTCAAATCCATGTAAATTCACCAAGCATAACAGATGAGAAGTTTGTCAGGTTATTGTCCGCCAAAATAATTGAGTCCTTGCAGTTATTCATTGTGAGGATAGTTGAAGTATTTTGAGGAGCCATGGGCTCATCAACACGCGCGCTCGCGTAGCGCGGCCTACCTATAGTTGCTCCCGGCCGTTGACTCCACCTTCGAAATGACTTGAATGGGCACAAATTTTTTAGATAAAGGAATGGGCATAAATTGGCAGGTCAAATAATTTCATTCACTCGTCATAACAAATATATTTACATAAACTTGCACAACTTTTTCAATGATATATTAGTCAACTGCAAAACATTTATACATGTTTCGTCTGTGGAATTCGGCTCAAAATCGACAATATGAATTGGTATGGAACAATGTTATAGCTCTTTCGTATAGTTGGAATCAGAGTTGAAACCCCAACTCATTTTCGCCTGAATTTGACCAACAAGAGGGATTCTCCAGCATTTTTAGAGGCTTATCCTCTCATTTCCCAACTGATTTCCTGTATTCACATTTTTTCCATCTCTGCTCTCTCTGGCCGTTCTAATGTTCAACAAGGTTCACCCATGAAATTCTCAGTTGCATGTTCGCTACTGTGGTTAGGAGCTTCTTCTCCTCACTGGTGGTCCTGATGTCCAATGAGGTTGAACCATCACGTGATCCTGAACGCCTTGTTGTAGGGAATGGTATCATTTTGAATCTTCTCGTTGTTCCCCTTGAAACATGCCTCCCTCGTTTTTATAATTGGACTCTAATGTGGTATGCTAAAGCTAGAGTCTTAGTAGTCCCCTATATCGTGCTACCTAGGGACCTTTGTAAACATGGGTAATTCCCCTCTTATCAAAGTAGGCTATCGTTAATTTATCACCCCTTTTATTGCAAACCTTCTTCTCTTTGTGCAAAAGAAGATTTTCCACATCACAAAGTGGTTGTGTGTACAGACCGTAGAACAGAGCTAGAAGAAGAACCAGAGAGGTTAAAAAAAGGGGACTATAGGAGGCAACCGAGTAAGGAAAAAAGAGTAGATTGTTAAATTATACGCAAGTTAGATTGTTGAATTTATGGTACAATCTTTTCAATCGGAGGCAAAATATGACATGTTGGAATTAGTAAGCCATATGATCAATGCATAACAAATTTGACAAACATAAAGTATAATTAAAGAATCAGATTTGTGAACTTTGATTTTATCAAACTATGCCTTCCAAAGTGTTGCATTTCATGAATGAAACGGAGAAACGGTAGTTTCTTAGCACTTTAGAAGCTAGCTGACAACGTATAATCTTTTGATCTTTATATCCTCTTGTATTGTAAACGACTAATGGCACCTTTCTTCACTGGTTAGTTTACTGCGGGTGAAAGGATGTACTCCACTATACCTAATTAAAGTGCACTTGAGAATGAGCCAACTTTAATTTATGGAGTGTCCATAGGTTAAGCTCCCAGGATAAACTAAATGGTAGATAGTCCTTTTTTTTGGTATCGCGGGTATAAGATCCAGTCAATCGAGTAGTGTTATGTTAAAGATACTAGAGTAGAGAGGAAAACGTGAGATAAATTCATAAATATTTTCATGGTTGGTGCAGAAGCAATACTCTAGTAGTGTGTATTTTTTACATATGTTTATTTATAGACAAAGGGAAGCATGTTCATGCTAGCCTACTCATACACCACAAGGCTAGTGGAACATGATATTTAACGGACAAACTACTCACGAAGGAACCGAAAAGCATGTAGCACATACATGTATGACACATAACAATCAAAACAGAGCAACAAATACATGTACACTATCAACTAACAGGATGCCGAGAAACCAGTATAAATAGGACCCCGAATGTAACCAGGTTGGAAGCACAGCAAACATCAGACCAAGAACACCGCAGTGCAGCTGCAGCTAGTGTGTCTAAGGTCCTAACACATAGCAAAGCCATGGGAAGAGGCAAGTGCAGTGTGATCTTTGTGGCCCTGGGTCTCACGCTTCTTGCATGTTCAGCGATTGTGTCTGCTGAAAATCATGTGGTTGGAGACTCGAAGGGCTGGGCCTTCTCCGTGTCCTATGACAGCTGGTCCAGTGGGAAGGTCTTCGCTGCTGGTGACACGCTTGGTAATTAAACTCTCTCACTCACTCGTTCACTGTCTCTCATTTGCGGAGTCAAGCATGCCAGCAGTTATCTTGGCCTTTTTCTACGCTACTCTTACTCCATTTAGAAGAAAATTAAGTTGGTTTTGACATTAATCGAAGAAATAATTGATGTTAGTTAATTAGAATTATTTCAAACGAAATTTAATAATACTATAGTAAACGCACATCCAAAGTCGGTGAGCTTTTATAGCTTGGAACACGTACTTGAGACCTATGATTG
The DNA here is from genome assembly GCA_000970635.1 of Eragrostis tef. NCBI lineage: Eukaryota > Viridiplantae > Streptophyta > Magnoliopsida > Poales > Poaceae > Eragrostis > Eragrostis tef. The sequence goes on along the minus strand of LAPY01005385.1, from coordinate 20,065 downwards.
AACTGGTGGATTTATAGTAGTCCTTTAAATGTCCCTGATATTACCACCACATATGTTCAGAGATTGAGTACAATAAGAAGCAAAAAAAAATAATGTTTATATCATTTATTATAATAACATTGGACGATACTATAACTAACACTGGTGCTGCAGTTTTCAACTACCAGCCAGGCGTGCACAACGCTGTGGCCGTGAGCGCGTCAGAGTACAGGAGTTGCAAAGTGCGCAGCGCTGCGGACTCCGCTGCAACTGCCACCGGCACCGCCAAGTTGGATTTGAAGAAGGGCGTGAACTACTTCATCTGCGGCGTCCCCGGCCACTGCGCCGCCGGGATGAAGCTCCGAGTTGTTGCCAACTGATGGAGGACCCGTAAAATGGAAAGGCATCTGTGAATGTTGTGATGTGGTCCCTGAAATAAACCTTCCCCGATGCATGGCATCCGGTATTAGGAGAAGGATTCCCTATCTACGTGTGCCAGTAGTAGTGCTTGAATATATCATGGGGTTTTCATGTGCAGTCATGCATGCAAGTCTTATAAATAACATCTGTTGTGTGTGATCAACTTTAATGTTAATAAACTGTTAATTTACTACAAACTTGGTGCTGTATATATATTATATCTTTGCTTGCACATGCGAAAGACCCTGTAGCCTATAATGGTTACAAGAGCCTTAGTGATGACTTCTTTATTATCGAATATTTGCTGACTCAGCTTTCGAAAATGCTCATAAGGATATCATTTGATACATGTATTTATAGGGGTGAGTGTGTGTGCTTGTGAGTATCTGAGTTGTATTTTGTATTTTCAAAAACAAAAACTTTGCCTGCAGATATATATCATGCATCAATTATCAACAGTTATAAAGCTATATTTCATTCGGACATGCCATTTTATGATATGAGTGTTTAATCTAGGTCATGATCGGTTGTAACTTAAGACTCACTGGCGGAGCCACACGAGGGCCAGCTGGGGCCGGGCCCCCCTTGCCATCGGAGAAATTTTGAAGATCGAGTTGTTTTCAACACTCAGCAGCGGCCTCAGCCACGTTCATGCGTGTGCAGAGTGCAGACTGGAGAGTGACGAGGCCTAAAGTCACAAGAGTCGAGATCACAAGCGGACATGGCGACATATCTCAGTATTTCGTTCGTTGATGCGTGTGCATAGTAACGAGGCCCAAATACGAGGCAACATCTTAGGTTTGGCTCAGCTGTTCGCCTCTCTCGCACGCACAACTACTCCCAGGATGAGGAAGGGAGAGCGCCGCCGCGCATGCTAACTCGACGAGGCGATGCCTCGAGCCCTCGGCCACCGACTCGCCTTTGCCGGCGGCCATGAATTGCCCAGCGTCATCGGCTCCAAAAAACGGAATCGCAGCAAGGATGCATGCAAGTTCGCTTCAAGAATCGCAGCAAGGGTTCATGGCCGGCCCCTCCTGTGATTCATGGCTGGCTCCGCCAACTTAACATCATTTAAGGATCGATGGAGTAAGTGGTAGTGTTTATGCTTTTTCTTCTTGCAAATTAAGAAGATCTAATATGCCACCGCATGGTCTCAAGCCGTTAAAACGTAGATATTTATCCCTTTAGTGATTTAGATTTATATAATGTTAAAAGTGGAGTCACTACAAGGATGCGCGTGCTGAACTTTTCCACAATTCAATATATAGGTAAAAGCTAAGTGGAAAGAGATATTAAGTAAATCCAATGCTATACATCACCAACAAGCAAGTCCAACCCCACCCCCCACACCCTCCTATGAACAGACAGTGGTCCAAAGTAGATGGTAAAACAGAGATAAAGTTCTCTTCTATAGTTATGCTCAATCACAATTTTTTTGAACATGTTTCTAATAAGTACACTATGTAAAATGTGTCAAAATTTGACAAGACTGGGGCACCCATTGGCTGAGGTTCTGGGCATAGCTACCAAGGCGTGATGAAGGCAAAAGACGATGAAGGAGGCATACCAAGGCATGGAGGTGTTGTAGCGCAAATATTCACCAACTATCGATGGACATTCAGTAACAAACCGCTTCCCACAACGGTATGCGAGGGCATACTTTATTCTACGGCTTCCCTTGCTTTATGATTCGCGTAAGTCAACTACCACCTCCGCCTCCGCCTGCTGCTGCTGCATGCACATCAGAACTTTTGCAGGCATCTTTTCTCTCCAGAGTGCATCCGTCAATGCGGAAGATCGAGTTGTTTTCAACACTCAGCAGCGGCCTCAGCCACGTTCATGCGTGTGCAGAGTGCAGACTGGAGAGTGACGAGGCCTAAAGTCACAAGAGTCGAGATCACAAGCGGACATGGCGACATATCTCAGTATTTCGTTCGTTGATGCGTGTGCATAGTAACGAGGCCCAAATACGAGGCAACATCTTAGGTTTGGCTCAGCTGTTCGCCTCTCTCGCACGCACAACTACTCCCAGGATGAGGAAGGGAGAGCGCCGCCGCGCATGCTAACTCGACGAGGCGATGCCTCGAGCCCTCGGCCACCGACTCGCCTTTGCCGGCGGCCATGAATTGCCCAGCGTCATCGGCTCCAAAAAACGGAATCGCAGCAAGGATGCATGCAAGTTCGCTTCAAGAATCGCAGCAAGGGTTCATGGCCGGCCCCTCCTGTGATTCATGGCTGGCTCCGCCAACTTAACATCATTTAAGGATCGATGGAGTAAGTGGTAGTGTTTATGCTTTTTCTTCTTGCAAATTAAGAAGATCTAATATGCCACCGCATGGTCTCAAGCCGTTAAAACGTAGATATTTATCCCTTTAGTGATTTAGATTTATATAATGTTAAAAGTGGAGTCACTACAAGGATGCGCGTGCTGAACTTTTCCACAATTCAATATATAGGTAAAAGCTAAGTGGAAAGAGATATTAAGTAAATCCAATGCTATACATCACCAACAAGCAAGTCCAACCCCACCCCCACACCCTCCTATGAACAGACAGTGGTCCAAAGTAGATGGTAAAACAGAGATAAAGTTCTCTTCTATAGTTATGCTCAATCACAATTTTTTTGAACATGTTTCTAATAAGTACACTATGTAAAATGTGTCAAAATTTGACAAGACTGGGGCACCCATTGGCTGAGGTTCTGGGCATAGCTACCAAGGCGTGATGAAGGCAAAAGACGATGAAGGAGGCATACCAAGGCATGGAGGTGTTGTAGCGCAAATATTCACCAACTATCGATGGACATTCAGTAACAAACCGCTTCCCACAACGGTATGCGAGGGCATACTTTATTCTACGGCTTCCCTTGCTTTATGATTCGCGTAAGTCAACTACCACCTCCGCCTCCGCCTGCTGCTGCTGCATGCACATCAGAACTTTTGCAGGCATCTTTTCTCTCCAGAGTGCATCCGTCAATGCTCCTGCATGGGTGTCTCTCTCTCTCTCTCATCCGTGAGTGACTCAGGGCACAGCATGCATGGGTCTCTCTCTCTTTCTAATGCTAGATCTTTTTCTTGTGAAGTACAATTTTATTGTGTTAAATCGACAATGCACTTTTTATCGGTAGCAAAACTGTATTGCACTAACATCAGTATTACATTTTTTATTGTACATTCTATCGTTAGTACATTTCTCATTTTGAACTAAAAATCGATACAATGCATCTTTTATTATACTTTTGCACCATCACAACTACAATGCATCTTTTATTATACTAATAACCGACAATACATCTTTTATACCAGAAGTGCGTTTTTAGTTATACTATATATTTTTTAACTTTCTTGCAATAAAAATTGATTTACTTTTTAATTGTACATCAATTTTAGTACTTTTGTAGCTACATTTTTGAATAGCGACGTAATTTTTTTATTGTACAATTGTCATGTGAGAAATGTGAAAAATTGATATGTAAATTTATGCTAATGTATTCTAGTACAATGAAAAGTGTACAAAATAACAAGTTGTCATGTCTTTTGTAACTACAATACATTTTTTTGTACTAATATATAATCAACAATTCATTTTTATGTCAGAAGTGCATTTTTAATTGAATAGGAAAGAGATATTACATTATTTAACTTTTTGCATTAAAAATT
>LAPY01005383.1:4359-17509 GCA_000970635.1 Eragrostis tef | reverse complement strand
CGGGCCCCTGCGGGTGAGCTACCCGAGCCCGAGCCCGAGGTGCGGCTCGGGTGCGCGATGCGGTGCAACATGCTGGCTATATAGGGTTGGGAGGCATCGGGATCTGCGAGCCCGCGAGTATGAACAGGTAGGGTTCCGTCGAGTAGCAGCTAGGGTTCCAGCGAGTTGCATCTCACTGGCTAGGGTTAGGGTTAGGTTTTCTATCCTTTTTTCTTTTACTTGCTTGTTGTAACGACGTGTGAGGTCTGCGTGCCTCTCTGTTGTGTATGTGGTGGCCGCGGCGGCGCTCGCCAGCGACGGTGGTGGCTACAAGCCCCACCAACTATGTGGATGCGATTCAATTCAATTCGGTGATTCCTAACAAAACTAGATGTAGGGACGCGATAAAATCCTGGTTTAGAAAAACCAGGTCCGCGTGTTGCATGGGGAATTTCAGATCCATGGCTGCAACGAGCCATCGCGATCTGCTAATCTACGGGTAGCAAAATAATCACCTTCGGGCGTGATGTAGACGATCGCAAGTTGATGCAGGTGCAAGTCGATGCAGTGTAGACTCGACGCCGTGTAGTCGTACCCCGATCCCGTCAACAGCTTCGCGTTGGCGCGGATGTCGAGGCGGCTTGATTCCTGAGGTGCGGCGCGCTTCCTGAGGCGGCGAGTTGAAGAACTCGCCGACTTCTCCTGGCGACTCGACGACTTCGGCTTCATAGCTCGTGGAAGAGCGTGCTGATAACGTGTTGTAATACACTATTGACGGTAGGGAACAACACACAAAAGTAGACAAGAGACCAGACACAACGGTGGAGCCTTCTCTTTATTATTCTTAATAAACTTGTAATTACAAAGCTGGAGGTACTCCACTATTTATATGCGGGGTAGAGGTCCTTCTTTCCTACTAGGATAGAGACTCCTTTGGTAAATTGCTCACACCTGGACTCAGACTTGGATAGGTTCTTCTAGAACTTCCTTCTTAGTCCAGCTAGAGTTATTATTATAACAAAGGGCAGGGCTGCAGACAGGTGCATGGCGTTCTGGGCTTGGCCGACCAGGGTACAGGGCTAGCTTCTAGACGTGCTAGGCTGGGTTGCCAGGTTAGGCTTGTGGTAAAAAGATTGCAATTTTTATGCTGTGTCGGTGGGCTGTACAGATTGCTCGTTCAGCTAGTTTGCAGGATTAGGGGCGCGTTTGGCGTTCTCCCTTCTAAAATTTAGAGCGGTCTAAAAAAAATCTCGTCTTAAACAAAGTTTAATTACAAAACTAACTGTAGAACTCCCGGTCTAAATCGCGAGACAAATCTAATAAGGGTAGTTAAGCCGTGATTAAACTATGGTTACTGTAGCATCACTGTTGCAAAATATAGATTAATTAGGCTCATTAGATTCGCCTTGCAAAGATGTACCCGTCTGTAAAAAGGTTTTGTAATTAGACTTTATTTAGTACTCTTAAATAATAAAATTCTCGTTAATGCTAAAATTTAGAGGGCTCTAAAGCCCGGTACCGAACGCGCCCTAGAGAGGGCCAAGAAGAAGGGAAAGAAAAAGATCAGGGCAACAGTTGCAACATGTGGTTCAAAAATAAATGTGTACCTTACATGTAATTCACAGTAGCAAGATAGTAAGGAAAGGAACAAAAAGATTGGGTGCAAGCCAATGGACAGACGTTATTATAAACAAAGGAATGATTGAAAAATGATATCATGTTGTTGCAGGAAGGTAGCAGATTTGCTTGCAACTCTATTGAGAGGAACATGATCAGAGAACAAAACTGCACGCTGGTAGCAGCACTAGAGACGTGGTTTCATAGAAGACGAGAGAAAAGAAAAGGGAACAAGGAGATAAGATAAAGGGCAGAGATATTTTGGTTGCATAGTATTGTTGCAGGCAGATAGAGAAAAGAAAACAAAGACAAGCTGACAACTCGGCCAAGATTAGGCTTAAATTAGGAATAGGATTATTATCCTCATTATTCTAAAACTAAACCGAACTACAAGATCTCTAACGAGTTTTGAAATTCAGTTTTCACACAATAAAAACATAATGCATATTAACCAGCATGAATGCAACAAGGAAATATATATAACCTACATTAATTAATTTAACTTAGAAAATAATTTCCTTTGCCTAAATATATGATAACAACCTAAATAAATCTAGGAAAATTTTAATCTGTTCAAAAAGTTTTAAAATTTAGTGAATTTCAAGTCACATTCCAAAATTTGAAATTTTGGGGTGTGACAAGACTACCCCCTTAACAGGAACCTCGCCCCGAGATTCTATGAGGCTAGCAAGAAAAGAGGTGATGGAGAAGAACTCGGCTTCTTAATCTTCCACTTGACGATCTTTTCCTTGAACTTGCATTCTTCATCCCATCCATGAACAAACACTCTTTCCTTTGTCGTCCATACGTTGAGGCGGGAGGTGAGCTCTACCCTCCTTAGGTTAGCATTTGGATCTCATCGAGCTATCTTGTCCTTCATCAAAACTTCTTCATCATTGTCTTGTTGGCGTATTCATGAAGCTTTACTTCGGTAGAAAGATTTCTTCGCTCGCTGAGTTTTCTGGAAACTTGAATCATTCCCATGGGAAAAGAAGCGAATATCTAGAAGGATAGAAAAGAAAACCCAACTAAAACTTAATATAACTATATTATATAAAGACGTGCGTGCAAAGATAAGCTTCTCCACACATCAACACTCAATCAGAGATGCAATTGCACACCACACTCAAACAACGACACACTACTTCGTCATTAAGACTAGATCAGGACAAAGACTATGGTCAAAGTAAATAAGCTCGAACAAGAGAGGAAAGGGTGAAAACCATTTTATTAAAATAGATCAGAAGAGCACATAGATAGGATTTTTCAAAATAGCTTTGAAAATAGGACTTTGTGGCAACCATTCTATCTAAGCTTGTGTCCTACGGTCGACAAGTGTCGACCCTGATACCACTCTGTCACACCTGGTTTTAATGCCAAAACCAAATGCTCATCTATATGTGTGCCTAGGATCAAGTTTCACATATATAGGACAAAGTACAGTAAAACAGAGTAACCAATGTCACAATTAAATCGTATAAATATTACAATAAATGTCTCAAAGGACTAAAAGAATACAAATGCTAGCGGAAGACTCCATAACGCCACAGGCAATCGACCGGAGGCTCCACAAGCTTAGTCTTCGCCACCATCTTCCAAGCAGTCAATCTTCACTTTATGAGCAGCATTTCATAATATGGTGGGGAGATAGCAAATGTGAGTACATTTCGTACTCCGCAAGTGTAGGAAAAGATGACATGTAAGCTTATATGAAAGGAAGGCTGACATAAGGTTCCTAGCAGAAAGCAACTACAACTATGACTCTTATTAAAGCACTTATATTACTAAGTGACATAAACCGCCCAAAGGTTATTAACATAAGGCCGACTAGACAGGTTACTCCCCCTGCAAAGCCAAGTGTTACTCCACCCCAACCAAACTACAGATTACTCCACCTGCAGCACAATTTGATTTGAGCCTCTGATTCAAAGCAGCCTAAACAATGTATGTTTCTCGAAGAAAACTAGAACTCAGCAAACCCCAACCCTAATGTAGCGGTGGCTACTGAAAATATAAATTCTAGGGTCATGCAAAACACCCTAGACACGCCCCCTAATAGGCCATACAAGACACAAGACCCAAAGGCCAAAAACCGTGACACAACACCAAAATAGTTTCTAAACGCCGACTTGTTTTGACGTTTCCTATCGACTCAAATGTATTTTTGCTGTGGGGCCAGTTCTATTGGAAAGATTATCTTCTTAGCTTTAGATAACGAAGGCTTCTTCTAGACTCCGAATCGAACTCAAAGGCCAAGTTGGTGACCAATCGAAACTTGGTGCAGGGGGCAGCTTGAATGTATTCGGTGGTCTGATGTCCTCATCACCTATTGCTGGCACTTCGTTAGGTCTTGTTTTCTATTGAGGATGGTTGTGTTGTTTGCAAGATTTCTACTGCTTTTGTTGCCTCCATGTGAGCAATGTTTGTTAAGCTTTGTTACTTTTTTTGATCATTTCACTTGTAATGCTAATGTTGCTAACGTTTGTTATGCGTTGAAATGCTAATGTTGCTAGCGTTTTGTTATGCGTTGACGTTGACAATCTGGGCTTCTAATTCAAAGGATTTGAGCCCCTGCAACTATTACATGTTGCATCGTTTGTTATCAACCAAGTACAATTCGATTGACGTCACCAAGAAGGCTTTTTCTGCAAGCGAATCGAAAAACTCAAGCAAGAATGATAAGAACGCAATCTGAAATTCCAAATATGGATGACGACAAAATTAGATGAACGTTCAAGCTCTTGGTCAAAAGGGCTAATCGCTACAGACAAGTAGAGACGAACGAGGTCCCTGATTCAAAGCAGCCTAAACAATGTATGTTTCTCGAAGAAACCTAGAACTCAGCAAACCCCAACCCTAATGTAGTGGTGGCTACTGAAAATATAGATTCTAGGGTCATGCAAAACACCCTAGACACGCCCTCTAATAGGCCATACAAGACACAAGGCCCAAAGGCCAAAAACGGTGACACTACACCAAAATAGTTTCTAAACGCCGAGTTGTTTTGACGTTTCCTATCGACTCAAATGTATTTTCGCTGTGGGGCCAGTTCTATTGGAAAGATTATCTTCTTAGCTTTAGATAACGGAGGCTTCTCCTAGACTCCGAATCGAACTCAAAGGCCAAGTTGGTGACGAATCGAAACTTGGTGCAGAGGGCGGCTTGAATGTATTTGGTGGTCTGATGTCCTCATCACCTATTGTTGGCACTTCGTTAGGCCTTGTTTTCCATTGAGGATGGTTGTGTTGTTTGCAAGATTTCTACTGCTTTTGTTGCCTCCATGCGAGCAGTGTTTGTTAAGCTTTGTTACTTTTTTCGATCATTTCACTTGCAATGCTAATGTTGCTAACATTTGTTATGAAATTGGCACTGTCTTGTGCAGTTTTTCATTTAAGCAATAGTAAAACCCTTTTTTTAAAAAAACAAATTCATCGATGCTCTACACAATGGGCTTGTTGCATTGGCTCCAGTGGTAAAACTAGTCTGGATTACAAGATGGCCTTGCAAAATAAGAAGTCTTGGTCCTTCTGCTTGATCAGTACTCACCTTGTCGCTACAACACGCTTCTGTCCCATTCCAAATTTCCAACAGCTATTTCATCTTCATCATACCAATATCAAAATTTGTATGTTGTAATCACCCACTTTAATTGTTCCACGGCAATTACCTAGTAAGAAATTTGTGATTGATTTGGGTTTATGTATTGAAACTGCCCTCAATTTTATTTCATGACGAAAAACAGAAATTCACTGCAATAAAAAATAGTGTAATCACCACAAATAGCCCACACTATCTGTGAGAATCACACATCTTATTGATTATTTCTTCATCAAGTGAAATGCTAGAACCAAGGTAGATAACAAAGTGTTGGTTAGTGAATTACAATCAGTAAGCAAAAAAACAAATGCAACTATACAGGAATCTTCAACAAAGAAATGTAAAGCAAGAGAACCACAACAACTGAATCGAAGTGTAAATAAAAACTGTAAGAACTTAGGATGGATGGGCATGGAATATGTGACTTAGCAGGCTGTATGTTCTATATATGCAATTTAACCTGCAAAAATATCAATATAGAGAACTCTTTACACTTGGCCCACAAGTGTTTGTTCTCATATCCTGTATCCTGAAAACTGTTGTTGGTGAAATGCATACGGAGAAAGTAATATAATATGTCATCTTTAAGAACTTCTAAAACAGAATGGAGTCTATTGAAACGAATGAAGCTATAAGAGTGATCTGGAGAGAAGTTTATTGGCCCACAAACAGGGATCAATTATCTGTGAGGCTGGCGATTCACATATCTGAAATAAACATCTGCACAACAACTAGGCATGTTCACATTAATCTGGCAATGACTATTTTGGGGGGAAAACATACGGAATCTTCATAAATATTTGCTGATGTCTCCAAATATCACTAGTGGGTTTGTAGTATGACCTGTTGAAACAATCTTTTAAGCGCGTGACCTGTATATTGTACATTGATGTGGAATCCCCTGGGGTTCCAGATAAACCACGTATATATTTACTAAAATGGAAATGGTATTAGTTCATTGATAGTAACAAAAGCAGTAAATGTTTCATAACTAGAATAGAATAGACAGCTTACATGCGCAGAACTGGAAACTGCAAGTAAAACAAGAAGATAAGTTCTTATATATCAGAACGAAATACAAATCGACACCTATCCCACAACATATACCATTGGCATGTTATTTGTACATCAAACCATCCGCAAAAATCTATGCAAGTCTAGCACGGCGACCATCTGTCTCATTATTAGCAAAAAAAAAATAGCTATAAGTTGTTTCCAGGAACTAGCTAGCTGAAGCTTGCGCTTTTCACTATTAATTTCCCTCTGACATGTTGACTGCCAACACAACTATATTCTAGAGCAATATAGATCAAACTGATAATCTGTACCTATTAAAAAAGAGACACTTTTGCCTGCCCAGTGAACAAAAACGTGTACTTGCTTTCTGCTGGCAGCAGGAAACAATTCATCCAACGATTCAGAAGAATGCCAACTGGACAGTGGACACCAAACTGGAAAGTGATATATCTAGAAAGTATTTGACGAAGCTCAAAGCATTAAAGGCAGAACATTAATAGAATTTGACGGTGAATCAAAACTAAAGGAAACAACTCATATACTCATTATAGAACTACAAAACACGGGAATTTCATGTTACGATGACGAGAAATGAGAATATTAAATCAAACAAGGAAGTACGTGTGTGGCTAATAAAATATCAATCGCAATTCGAATATATGACTAATCTGTCGAGATCCCCAAAATGTCAGACACGAGCAAAGAAAGTACCTCACACTGAATGGTACGTCAAGATGCGTCACGTCACAAAACACAGTTCGACGCATAGCTAGCTGAGAACAACGAGATCAATATCAGGGAAGGTAACCAAGTAATAGTCATATGACATTAATGACACATGAGTTCACATGCAGACAATGAAAGGCGGAATATTCAGACAGAACAGAAACTACCTACAAGGAAAAGAAAGCTTTCGTTACTGACAACACACCTAGCTAGAGGCAGCGTTCTTGTCAATATGGCCCCCATATGAGCTTACGAAGTTCCGGGGTAAGTTCGAAGTCGCCGGCGTCCAGGTGCTCGATGTATCCATTGGCTTCGTACTCGTCGACCATCGTCGCGGCGAGCTCCTTGAAATCCTTGACGGACTCACGAAACATGTCGTTGAACTTCTGATGGCGTTGAGGCCTCCCGGGAAGAAGGACGCGCTGCTCTCGTCAAAGAGCGGCGGTTTCTCCTCCTCCTCCTCCAGCACCGACCTGTAGTAGGCGACCTTCGCCTCCGGCACCCGCTTCGGAGGATGCGCCGCCGCCCACGCGTCATCGTCCTGCACGTTGATCTTCTCCTCCTGCCGCCGCAGATGCCGCACCACCACCATCCGCTCCTCGCGCTCCTGCTCATCCTCGCACTTGTCGATCTTCTCCTGCGCCAGCTGCCGCATCTCGTGGATCGAACGCTTCCACCGCTTCTTCCTCTCCCCTGCACTCGGCTCCTGCGGCTTCCGCTTCCTCTCCTCCATCTCCGCGGCGGCGATCCCTTCCTCTGCACCCTGCTGGTGATGCACTTCCTCCACTGACTCCTTCTCCTTCCCCGTCATCATTGATAGACTCGAATCGAATCCGCTCGAGATTGAACGATGAGGCGGCGCGGTGGGACGGTGTTGAATCTGTCGATCTCGTGGCAAGGATCCTACCCGGGTTTTATAGTCCCAGAACCAAGGAACCACCTCCGGATCGGACACGGTATGAACCGACTCTGTGTGGAAAAAGGAGGAAGAAGGAGAAACCGACCTGTCCCATATTCTGTTCCAACTTCGACTCTTTTCTTTTTTTTTTTAATTACACAGATGTGCAAACCTACCTCTATGAGCATCTTCGAAGACTAAGCCGGCAAATCCACGAAATTGACAAAGTCGTCACTGGCACCTCGCTGTCGACGGCCACGTCGCCTACCGTTGAAAGCACAAGTCATTAAATCCTAGAAAATTCGCTCCCACCAGAAGTCGAACCCAGGACCTCAAGGGTGCTACTCAGTTGCCTTAACCACTAGGTCAAGACCCTTTCACTGACAGCTAGTACTTGCCATGTTGCTCATGTTTCAATAATTCTGAAGGTTTTCAGTAATTGCTTTTGTCGTTACACATAAGAATGAGGTGTACGTTCATTAAAAGTGAGCTACTCTCTCCGTCCCGATATTATTAATGCTTTAGTCCCATAGCGTTTTCCCATTTTAATTGGCGTTCTCGCTTTTCCAGGTGCTGCCCCGACTTCAACGGCGGTATGTAGCGGCAATTACTAAGCAAATGCCCATCACACGTCGTGCAGTCTGTAGCACCCCGCCTCAAATGAATGAAGGGTTTTTTGATGTTCTTTCTCCTGTAGTGAATGACTGTGACTGGAGCAGCTAGTCTGTCACTGGTACCATGAACCTTTTTTTCCAGCAACCTCTGCGTCACAAGTATTCCATGCAGGGAAAGTACACAGCTGGGAAACGTCCCCTCATCAGAACAACATTTACAGTAGGTTTCTAGTGTACATATGCTTGCGAATTCCCTTGTTCCTCTTATTTGTGATGTTAAGCTCGACTTAAGTTTAATCCTTCACTTTTTATTTTACCAGGAAAGTCACTGGATCACTTAGGACCTGGAGAGGAGAAACATTGCGTCAATCATCGGGCGGTGGCATCAAATATTTGCATTCCAGGACAGAGAGCATCTTCTTTTTCCTTTGTCTCCAGAAGCCAGCGATGCAAATTTTCTTTAGGACCTCCACGCCCCAATCAGAAATCTTTGCTCCAATCCAAAGGAAAAGCATGCTGGCACCTCTGAAGATGTTGTCAATCAGTTGAGAGAATCAGACCTCCTGTACAGATGATTGCCTTGGCTGCGGTACAAATTGTATGATTTGTTCGTCGGCCGTGTTCTGACAGACTCTAAACGAAGCACAACCGCGCCATGCACATGTTCCGTAACCTTGGTCTGGTCAGTATTGGGAGAAGTATGCTGGTTGTTAAATTCTTTATAGTTCCAATGCGAAAGGCTCCAAATGATTACTTGTTTGGAGACAGAAGGACACAGGAGGTATAATAATAATCTCAATGAGGTGGCTATAGCCCAAGCATGCAGTTTTTATGTGTTATCCCCCTGCCCGCTTGCGAATAGAAATCGCTTGATTCGTGACTGATGATTGGAAGATACATACAATGATCCTCATAGAGCCCATGTGCGTGTGGATACTGTTGCGACTAAACAAACGGGTAAACGATTGTCGCCGATTGAGTTTTTATAATCGTGTCGATCTGTACAACTCGGCTTTTCCTGATGCTCAGAAGCTTCCTTTGTTCTTTTCTGAAGATTTCCTGGGAGTTTTTTATGGTCCTTTAGATAGAGTGAACTAATACAAGTGTGACTTTGTACGTTCCCGAAGATTTCATTCACTAGTGGCTGGAGTGTTGCAAGGATGACCACAACCATTATGGGGGAAAAAAAAGAAATGAAAGATGGACATGTAATTGTTCGTTATTCTTCAGTCAATGCATTATTGTTCGTTTATGTAGTCCTTTAGATACAATTTAAGTGGAGGTTTTTTAGCCATTCATGAACCTGCCTATCACTCGTTGTCACTATTGTTTTATCAAGATAAATGCATGTATAAATAGCAAACCGTTGAATCGAAAGAATATCTTCCACGGGAAGGACCAGCCGCGCATTTTAATTTGTTTTTCTCGCTCGGTTTATTTATGGATGGAACCCGGCCCGCTGTTTTGTTAATCAAGAGAGGAGAGAGTGGCAATAATTAAAGGCGCGCTTAATTAGACAAAACGGACGTGTCGCGGAGACAAGTGAGGCCATCTGCAAGGCGCCTATTGGGAGGTGGTCACGGGGGAAAGCTGGTTTGACAATGGCGGCATCTTTCGTGGGGTCCTTCTGCCTCGTGGGCCCTCGCCCTCACTAATGCGTAGTACCTCCAATGATTAAGCCAGCGGTTACTGTGCTCGGCTAGCATTTGGTCTCTTCTTCTCTTTTTTTTCCCTGATGTATACTACTCCCATTGGAGAATTTGGAGGAAAGGGTCATTATTTGAGTTTTCTTCATCCATTTTTACGTGGAATTTGATTCGACTTGACGAGAATCTTGGGTTGAGGAAACTGGAGATTAGGAGGGACGAGGCGGCCATGGTCCAAGGTATTAGTACAGGGAGCTATCAAGCACGGACCGATAGCAACAGTGCGTGCGTACGTACAACGATAAACTGCACGGGTCCGTCTTTGTCACCACGCACCTAGTTAGTACTAGTCTTTCAACTCGTGCGCATGCGCGGGCTAGCAATGTTTGTTTGAAATTAAGTGACAGATCGCTACATTAATATAGAAGAAATTATATTTTACTTTGTATGATGTTTATTTCAAATTTTTAAGGGTATTTTTGGCCATTCTTTATTATTTCGAAATTAACTATTTTTTGACTCATAATGGCATGGTGGTTAATTTAGAATTAAGTGTTAGGGGTTCTTTTGACTAACTTTTTTGTAATGGCATAGGTGGGTAATTTATATCATGTTAGATCTAAAGGCTATTGTCTATCTTAATTTAATTTGTACGGCCAGATGTTTTGCTTTTTTTGATAATTTCTAGCATTTTTTTTCGATTAACGTGAAGCTTCAAAAGAAGTCTCTAATTAGTAAATATAAGATAAGATGGCCTGCCATCGGTAGGCAAAGGCCGCATCCGTTCCCTTCCCTTCTGCCCATATCGATCGTGGTTTCGCCGGCGTCCAAGGCCTTCGCCGCTGGGACCATGCATGCCCGGGGCCGAGCTAGCTAGCTGTGTGTGTGTGCGCGCCAACTAACTGACGATGCTGAGTGTGCTTCTGACGCGCGCTTGACGACGTCGCGACCGGCCATCCCGCTATTAATCCCCGGATAAGCAAGTGGCCGGCTAATAATCTCGACCGATCGGCAGCCGCGGATTTGTTTACGCCGGAGGAGGAAGGAGGAGGAAGACGATCGATGAGTGGGCCGCGTCGCTGTCGCGCATCAATAAAAGTCGCCGTCGCCGCGTGTTGGACCGTAGCGCCCGCTGCTAGCTGTCCGCGCTTGTACGCATGCATGCGAGATATGTGCATGCCCACATGTACGTATCTACTACGCGCGCGTACGTACGTTTTCGGTGACCGCGACGTCTTCTCCCGGTACGCTTGTCTCTACTCTACCTTAGCTAGTACCACCTGCTTTTTCGATGACCACCACACTTTGGCTGGCAAGGCACGGTACTTTAAAAGGGGCATCGGATTAATTCGTCCATTTGCACCGTAGTAGTTGAGCTCTTTTGCTCTTAAAAGTGAGTTGCTTGCATTGCATGGCAGCATGGGGTGACCTCATATGCAAATTTAAGTGCAGGCGACCCATTTGGATTATTTGAAATTCACATATCCGTGGTAAACAAAAATGATCAAGAACCAGTCCGTGGAACAAGACAATGAGTTCATATTTAACAGAAAACCTGGTATTAAATAAGTCGGGGCGCGTAACAAATACAATACTCACACTGGTTTTATTTATGACACCATGACATCATTTTTAGCTTAAAAAGGAGATAAATTGTCTTCCTAATGTCACCGATTAAAAACCAAAGGGAAAACTTACATGTGGGTCAGTGTCAGATATATCAAATTGGCATGCCAACTCAAGCCTCATCTCGTGGGCATATATATAGCTAGCATGACTGGCCACTTAACTAGGAGTAGTAGCATGGAGTGGCTACTGCTATATTAATACTCCCTCTGTTTTTTTTATATGACACCGTTGACTTTTTCATTAAACTTTGACCAACAATATAGATTTAAATAATTACTTTTTGAATGTGAAATGAGTATCATTAGATTCATCATCAAAAGCACTTTAAAGCTAACTTATACACTTAACTATTTACACAAATATTTGTAGATAAGACGAAGGGTCAAAGTAACGAAAAAAGTCAATGGTGTCGTGTAAGAAAAACGGAGAGAGTAATAATATTCACTTACTGATTTTTCTACTCTGAAAATTCCAGTCTCCATGCACGTACGTTCGTGAGTATCCGTGCCAATCCGGGAAGCCAATCTAGTCACGCCACGCTGCGTGGAGATGGATATTGACCTGACCTAGCTTGCTAAATCAGTCTGTGTGTCATCCTGAAGGTGTGACAACCACGTACAACTAGTGAACCGGCCCGCCGTTTAGCTGGGAAACAGCACCCGTATCACGTCATTCACGTGTCGCCGGCCCGTTCATGTACTCCAGCTACTTATACCGCCTGAACAATATACACTCAAAAAAGGGTCTAGTTTATTTTAACATATGCTTTTTAACTTTGGGTTTCTATTTCGTTCATCATGGATATATGTTATTGTAGAACAGTATCCATTTCGGTTGCTGAGGAACCATGTGGAGAAATGCCATGGGTCACAATGGTGATGAGTAATTGACATGGGAGTTGATTTGAGTTGGACATGAGTGTGGGTTGAAATGCAGGATTTTGAGGGTTGCATAAGCATGTGCATGATTATGTTTATGGCTAACAGGAGCTGGTGAAGGTGTTGGGAAGAATGGAGGAGAAGAAAAATTGTGTTTGCTTGTCTCATGATGTGTAGGTCAATGGAGTCAACTTGATGGTCAACGGCGGGAGGATCGGGACCAAGCGGGCGCTTGGGGCCGGACGATCGAGAGGCCGGGTGAGGTCAAGGGTGATCCACACCGTACACGTAGAGGACAAGAAGCACGGATGGTTTTTCGATTTGGGCCTCAAAACCAGCGGTGGACGGTTTCCCGGTTTGGGCCTCAAAACCGACAGCGGACGGTTTCCCGGTTTGGGCCTCAAAACTGACAGTGGCGGATGGTGGTGCACGTGGCACCATCGCAAAGGTTGTGTTGAGGCGAAGCAAAGACGTGAAGAGCCCGATAGCGTTCAGGCGACGGAGAAAAAGTCGGACGACTTTGCCCCTAGTGGTAGGGAGGAGCGTGAG
>LAPY01005380.1:0-15845 GCA_000970635.1 Eragrostis tef | reverse complement strand
GGCCGCGGCGGGGCCGGCCCTGCCTGGTCGGCCATCGCCGGGGGCCCACATGTCGACGTCCTAGGATCACCGGAACTGGAGACACGAGGCCCGTGGACCCCGGCTGGTCAGGCGACACATGCGCTCGTGTGGTACGGGTCGCCGCAGAGCAGTGTGTGTAATCGAGCGGAGACGTGTGACCCGGTCTGCGGCCGGTAGCTGACCTGCCAGTCAGTCACGGCCATCTCAGCCTCTCACGAGCCCTTTGGAATAGTCCCCGGATCCTCTGTGCAGCGAGCACGGGAGCCCGCAAGCCGCAACAGCGACGTGGTTTACGGATTGCCCAGCAGAAAACGAAGTCCGCCTCCGGTCGTTAGTGAGCGAGTGAAAGGCAGAATGCGTCTGGGATTGTGCTTGTCGGATCAGTCATGTCACTGGAAAAACATCGGGAGGTCGTGGTCATCACGGACGGGGTAGCTTAGCCTGGTGTAAAAAAGTCAGAGATGATAACCAAACCATTGCCGCAAACGAACAAGCAGCCAGAAATCTTGGCAACAGCGGCCAAAGCCCCGAACGCGAGCGACAAGTGCGGTTGACGCACGTCGGCCCGGTCCGGTAATGGCGTCGCCACCACACAAGAGCACGGGTGTGCGTGGGAGTGACCGGATCAGGTGGCGACTAGCGAGCGAGTAGGTAAGTGCGTTGTATCATTGCGCAGAAGTGGTGCCAGGGGCCCCCATGTCAAAGGTCGTCGCCTGGCACGTCACCCAAGGAACCCAGGTACGGATAATGAAGTGATAGCTTCGATTAAGTGACGGATTAGCCGCTAAACATCCAGGATCATGAGTTAAAGAAAAGTAACCTGTGACCCTCAGTCACCGAGTAATCTCGGCTAGTACTGGGTGCAAGTTTCTGGTCCACTAAGCAAGAACATTTCGGAAGCTTCTAGCGCAGACCTTTTATTTCTGAAGCGATTTACCATCCAAGAACCAGCGAAGATTAGATGTATTAAAATAATGACAAATACAAGATACAACAGTTCCGCAAATCAGACTTTAGTGACATTTGGAACCTTTATGAACTTCTCCAAACCCTTGCAATTGGAGTTGTAAAGCGTCATTTTGAACAGAAAGTAATTACGCTGCTCAACTTGTAAATGTATCGAAATTCAGTTCAACGTCTCGGTAGTCAAACAAACAAGATGTAGCGGAGACTTGTCACCAGAAATGATAGTAAGCACTTTATAATATGGACGTATCTCAAATTTTCTTTGTGATGTTAAAGGGAAACACATGTCAACACCATATCAGTGAAGTGTGCCGTTCTTTGAGATTACCTTTCCTTGGTTGCTTTACAAAGTTTACACAACAATATACAACATATAACCTAGGTAGAGAACACACGAGGAAACAAAGAAACAACAGCGGTGGCATGCCGCGTATTACATACAAATGATGTTGTCCTAACATTCCTTACTGATTTCTAACCTAAGAATTTCATCACATCAGATAAGTTAGCACGCTAGCTTCCTAGAAAAAAAAGTAAAATGTGTAGCGGCTCTAAAAGCTGCTGCATCTAGCATCAGAAAAATGATCAAAGACGCCAGTGTGAATGTGAAGAAAAAAAAAACAATGCCTTTCTCCATGTCAATCATCAATATCCTGTACCCACTGCAGGCCTGCAAAAGACAGCATAAGTTCACAACTCTCCTTAATGTCCAAAGGATTTGAATTGGCTTTTACAAACACACAAAAGAGGAATGAAGGTGTCAGGAGCGAATACAGAAACACCAGAATCTAGCCAAAAACACAGTCGAAGTGCCAGGAAAAAACATTTGATTATTCTGGTACAATTGCCTGTAGGAAATGTATCGTTTTACACATTTGGTTCCTCTGTTCCTTCAGATTTTTCCACTGTCATCTATTCCCATTTATTTACTTAGCACATGCCATACTGCACCATATACTGAATTAGAAAACCTTCACAGGTGATTAATAGTTCGATTAACTTAATAAACTTTCCAAGCCCCTCATATAATAGGAAACCCACTCCCCTCCGCCCACCCCCGAAAGCCCTCATATAATAGTAAGCTCTACAATTCTTATATCTTGGTGATTCCATGATGGGTTTGATGACAAGAATAATTGATTGTTCCCATTGGATTCCGAACACAGCAAAAACCTTAGAAATGCTGGGATATCAGAAACAAACCTGTCAGTACTGACAACACTGCTGAATTAGGAATGAGCAAGCCGACGATTCGCTGATTGTCATTTGTCGTAACTAAACGGACAACACGTATTCTCTTGTGAATCTGACGAATCTGTTCAATTACAACAGCAAAGCATAAGATAATAAAGCAACACTCAGTGCGGCGCCAGCAACAATATAGACACACAAAAGGGAAATTAATCTGCAACTTCATTTTACTGCCATTTAGTAATATACCACCTCTGGTTGAGGATAGTCGAACTAAACTCCCGTTTCTAGAGTAAAACAATTCTCAATTGGAGGGAGTAGTGGTCCTCTAGGGTTACCCGAAGTCAACAAAACTATCTTATAGTTCTGAAAAGCAGGAATGAAATTCATCCACAAACTGAAAGCGCAATTCTTTTAGGGTAAGATGTTCAAAGTTATAATTTATCAATAACAAGGTTTATGTCATCTTACATTTAGCTATTAGTATCCCCTATTTCTATATAGAAATACTAGATATGACTAAATGCATACTTTGTTCCCTATCCCCGACCTACTAACCCCATCCTCAGATATTATCCCACCCTCCAGAGACTATACAACTATGGTCAACCCTAGCTGCTACCATGCCATCACAACTGCATCTGGACCTTTTTCTTGGTTATCCTGAAACTTTCTGCTTTAGTTATTTGAAAACAATTATTTTGAGTATCTTCTAGAGTGTGTAACGGAAAACAGTGTTAACAGTATGTCTTTGGAACTAGTTGCCGACAGGGGGTGTAGGGTACAGATACATATGTCCACGTCTTGGAATCGGATCAACCAACTAAATAGAGAGGAAACACATCATGTAAACTCAGTTGAATAACTGGCAACAATTCAACTTGTGAATAATAGACATACTAATCAACCTGCTTAGCTAGGGCCTTCTCTATTGTGCCCCAAACTGGAAGTATGAGGCCACCCAAAATGTTAACCTCTTGCAACCTTCTTCCTACAGTACAGTAGCTCCCAATTTTGCATTTCGACCCATGCATACACTGAAATGAGGTAAAGAAACACTGATCAGTACATAAGAAACTAGTTACCTATTTGGTCGGGCCATTGCAATGGAATATAAAATGGGGCAATTGCATATCAACCACACTTTTGAAATCCAATTGTGAAACAACCATCAATTTTCAGATTTTGCGAATTTACCATAGATTTTCAAAAAGTTGGCGATCTTGCAAAATAATTTTGCGCTTTTACCACAGTTTTTGCAAAAGCTGGCGATCTTGCAAAATTTGAAAACATCTATGGTGATCTTGCAAAATCTGAAAATCGATGGCTGCTTCACAACTGGAGTTCAAAATTATGGTCAAAAAACTATTGACCCATATAAAAAATATAGTTGTCACAAACTCAATAACAAGCACTCCATCTCTATGCCATGACACAGAGCTAAAAATTTCCTATTCTGAACATAAATTTTGTAACAATTTCTAGTGCAACACCAACAATAATAGACTTGATAACCTACTTCTCCATTTAAATTGCTACTGACCAAGAAAACCTGTGCTACAATTGTTGAGACAACACCGCCTCAAGTTCATAGTGTGATATATTACCTGCTTTGATGAAGCATCATACTCTTCTTGCCATCCCTTACTAACTTTGTCTATTGACGACACCTTCCTGTACTTGCTTTTCAGTTCAGTTAAAGGCATCTCTCTGCAAAAATAAAATGGGATGGTAAATTATGAGCTGACATCCTTTATGTTAGGTATGAATACCTGCGAGGCTGCTATCTACTAATGATTAATCATGGAACTTGTGTGAACTGTGAAATTCTAACACAAAATTTTGCCACAAAAAGAAAACTGATGAGCTGCAAATACCTTAATGCTTCACCAATAGCAGGCCGAATAATTTTATACATGCCCTCAGTTGAGCTGGTTCACAAAGAATTAGGAATGACTCTGGTCAGTAAATCGGATAATCGGGTCACATAACAGGCACGTCAAGGCAAATGGACAATGTTTTATTGACAAACAACACACCATATTTTATTGACAAACAACACACCATACTTCACATATAAATTGGTGACTACATGCAAGTTCTGTCACTTGAGAATACTGAAACAGGAGTTGGTGAGGCGGCCGTAGTCGTCGTGGTTCGTCCTCCAGTTTCATGCGCCGACAGGTAGGGCCCGCACTTCCCTTTCCCCTGTTTCCTAACAAGTTCCACTCCGCTCCCTGGCTCTCACGGTGAATCTCGAAGCTTCGGCGAGCTCTGGATCCATGCTGACCTCCTTAAATCGGATCCATGATGGTTATCGAGTGGGCTTTGTTAAGGGTCTAGTAGCTTCAACTTCTTGGTCATCCTCCCACGTCGCTCTTCATCTTCCACCCCTCCCCACTCCAAATGCTAGGTTACCACCCCTCCTCCGTGCAGCTTTGAAGGCCGAAGATGGTTTTGGTTCATCGGAAGGAGCATCAACGAAGGGCTACTAGGACTGATCTGCAGAGGTGCGCTGGCCTGGGCAAGGCCGAGCAGTGCTAGGCATGTAATGGCTGTGAGGAGTCTCCGCAGCAGGAACATGGATGAAATTAGAGCGGCTAAGGGAGGCAGAGCTAGGCCACTGACTACAGACGATTCGGACTTCCGCCGGAGCAGCTCCAGTTGCTTGACTAGGCAGCTTGGTCCTGCCTTGGAGCATCGATGAGACGATAAGGGCGGAGAGCGCATCCAAACATCGCTAAAGAAAAAAATCTTGGGTCGCTCGGGAAGATAAGGTCGTACATCTGCTACGTGCACCAAGGAATATATGGGTGCTACTTCTGCAAAGTATTCACATGCATATGTATCAGCTTCCTTCATACTTTCTCTCAAGTTTAAAATCGATCAGTGCAAACCACGACACACCCTTCTTCCATAGGATTGCAACTTGTTCTTCTTTCCTCCTTCGCAGATTAATCACAAGCAAATGCAGCCATAGATATGTAAGATGAATAGTCCAAAAATTGAGTTATGAATTTATTCATCTGTATGATCCAATGCCCAAGGTATGTGGTCAAGAGAATGAGATATTGCTGCTTGCTATCATATTGCGTGAAAATCGTTTCCAAAATGTGGTTGCCACCGATATATTTTTCATTTCATTTTTTTCCATTGAAATAAAAAGCTGAAGCATATGTAAGTAGGAGTTCGGAAAGTATTTGAGTCACTCTTGCTAACATCTAGAATGAAATGTTTATGACATTTTTTTATTTATTCCGTGGCAACGCACGGGCATTATGCTAGTATTCTCTTAAAAAAGAAAAATAAAAGCTTATACTTATCATGAAGAAAATAAGGTTTCAGTTTCCTTCTATTGACTTTCCATTTGACTTAATTACTGTGGAATGTGCTAGATGCCCATCTGGCAGAACTTCAGCAGAATCCTAAATGCAGTAGGAGATGAAAGGCTAACAATGCAGTGAAATTGTTTTTGTCAAATGGCACCAAAGAAAAATTCATTTACTAATAAATGTCCAGGTTTTATTAATTCCTCTTTGCCTCTGCACTTATGTAAAAGGGCTTTATAATACTGCTAACATATAGCTCAGGATTTTCCTATAAACACATAGCTCAGGAGAAGACCAAAAAAACCAATTAATCATCATCTGAAACATACCCTTCAAAAGCTAAAGTGAAGTGCCTTCTCCCCATCCATTCCCTTTTGGACTCATAAAATCCATCATTTGAAGAACCAGCACCATCTTTCTGCCTTTCATCAAGCATTGCTTTTGCCGACTTTACATGCAAGGGGGGAATAGATTTGCAAAAAAAAAAGGTTGTACTTAAGTACAATACAAACATGTACAAGAGATTCTCAAGGAAAACCAAGTAATACCTCCCAAGTAACTCCTCGATCAATGGTGAAAGTAAAGAGTACTGTCGAAGCGCCAGACAAGCTATCAGTGTGAACTGTCTGCATGGAATACTCATCTGTTATGCTTAATAAAAAGTAGCTACCAATCAAAGTAACACAGTAAAACATTACCTTGGGCGATTCGTTCATTTCAACACTCTTAGCTTTGATATCAACGATTCCGGAATCCAGCTGCCCTTCGATTCGTGCATTGTGAAGGACAACATCAAGTATACTCGTAAAAAGATCAAACAACCTGATCCATAGAATATGTTAAGCATGGTCCAATCAACTTTCCAGAGATATAAGAATTGTGTATGATAACTCACTTATTCTGAATATTTGGAGCCAATCCCAGAAGACGGTTAAGAAAACGAGCGACATCATGCATATCTGAGTCTACAATCCGACCAGAAAGCTTCCCTCCTTCTTTTCCATTGCCTGAGGAAAAACATTAGTGAGCCATTATATTTGTCCTGGACTATATGTTGAGTATAAAACCTACAAATTGTAAATAATACTTCCCAGATGAAGTTTTAATTTATTATCAATTTACCTACAAGTTGTATTATATTAAGCTGTTGTCATAAGTCCAGCAACATACAAGAATTTGACTAACCCAACACTCAAACAGCCAATGAAAAATTAAGAAATATAAGTTAATTACATCAGACCAAAGGAAGCCTTCTATATCCAAATAAAGTAGGACTGAAATAAATATTGTCAAGATGCCATTCTGTGATGATAGAAGGTGAAAAATACAATCACCTTCAATTTGACGAATGAGCATAAATAAAAGTTGAATGCTACCGAAATAGTAAAACATGAAAAAAAAAACATTAAATTAGCAATAATAGTCTTTTGATGAACGTACATACTACAGCATCCCTGATAATTCCAACTGATACTAGAGCAGCTTTTGCTTCATTGATGAATTCTTCGATGCTAGCTTGATTGTCAGAACACCCCGGAGGAACAACTGGAAAAGAATCCTGGTCACCTTGAAACCAACTCTTAGAATGTTGCACAAGGCAAGAAGAAGGAAATAGTTTCTAAGTTAATTGTACTAGTATTAACCTGCTCCATTATTCCCCTATACATCAAGGTTAACGCCTTTTTCCCATAATTACTATCATAGTTAAAGGCACTCAGAGAAGGTCCAGCCCTGCAATAGTGGAAACCTATCGTTAGAAATGTTTAGCAGATGTTTTGTATAACCTTAACTGAAATCAGCAAAAACCTGCGATCTCCTTGTGTTAAAGCTCCAAGAGACTCTAGCCTTTTCGCCACAATGGATGCGAAGCGCTTTTCGCCACCGAGATTTGTAAAAAGGAGCCTGCAGTTGAAATCCCAATTGTTTTTCAGATCTATAACCATCTATCTGGTTAATGTATCATCACATTTACAATGAAATACTAGATAGCAACATGTTGAGAAATGAACGCCTTGGACAGACAATATTTTCCCTACAATACATATCACTTCAATTGATTATATAAACATTGTGTTTGTAAGTTTCCCACATCCCAATAGACATCTAAGTCTCGGCATAAATTCCCTGTGCAAACCAGTTCTGGCAAAAGAGGCTCAGATGCATGCGAAACAGGTTATAAAATACAAACACAGGAACTAAAATACAGCATATATTGCATTGAGGAGGTCGTTTGTCCATCCAAGTTGGCTGGTGCCAGAAGTTACCATCACTAAAACGAATCATGCAACTACTTTGATCTATAACTGTTCTAACTGGTGCGAAACAAGTTGACAAATTAATAACTGTTCTAACTTTTGGCTATATACGGCATGTTCTCCTTTCAGTAACTTAAAAAAAAACTCTAATCTGGCTCAATACTATTTGTTTGGAAGCAAATAATACATAAAATTCCTAATCCTAGTCACCGCTTTTACTAGGTGGCAACGAATAATCTCAGCAGCAAATGGTGCACAATCAAAATTCAGATGTATTAAAGAACTGTGCAGCTCTCCTGCGTTGCACAAGGGGGGAAAAGACTGCTCGTATAGTAAATATCCCACCTATATTGAGGTGCAGAAGTTTGATTTGAACGATGGGTTCTCCCGAACTGCTGTATTGCGCGGTCTGCACTCCATGGGAGTTCGAGTGTTATATGTACTCTTCTTCTCTGCAAAATTTATTTAAGCAGTTTGAGTTATAATCCAATAGATTATCTTCTGTTATAGTTGCCCAAAACAGAGCAACACAAAACCTGGTTTTTCGCTCTTCTATCAGCATGTAGAGAAACACCAGCTGACCCCATCCTGGTCACCTTGAAACCAACTCTTAGAATGTTGCACAAGGCATGAAGAAGGAAATAGTTTCTAAGTTAATTGTACTAGTATTAACCTGCTCCATTATTCCTCTATACATCAAGGTTAACGCCTTTTTCCCATAATTACTATCATAGTTAAAGGCACTCAGAGAAGGTCCAGCCCTGCAATAGTGGAAACCTATCGTTAGAAATGTTTAGCAGATGTTTTGTATAACCTTAACTGAAATCAGCAAAAACCTGCGATCTCCTTGTGTTAAAGCTCCAAGAGACTCTAGCCTTTTCGCCACAATGGATGCGAAGCGCTTTTCGCCACCAAGATTTGTAAAAAGGAGCCTGCAGTTGAAATTCCAATTGTTTTTCAGATCTATAACCATCTATCTGGTTAATGTATCATCACAATTAAAATGAAATACTAGATAGCGACATGTTCAGAAATGAGCACCTTGGACAGACAATATTTTCCCTACAATACATATCACTTCAATTGATTATATAAACATTGTGTTTGTAAGTTTCCCACATCCCAATAGACATCTAAGTCTCGGCATAAATTCCCTGTGCAAACCAGTTCTGGCAAAAGAGGCTCAGATGCATGCGAAACAGGTTATAAAATACAAACACAGGAACTAAAATACAGCATATATTGCATTGAGGAGGTCGTTTGTTCTTCCAAGTTGGCTGGTGCCAGAAGTTACCATCCCTAAAAGGAATCCTGCAACTACTTTGATACCTTGACAAATCAATAACTGTTCTAACTTTTGGCTATATAGTTCTCCTTTCATCAATAACTAAAAAAACCTCTAATCTGACTCAATACTATTTGTTTGGAAGCAAATAATACATAAAATTCCTAATCCTAGTCACCGCTTTTACTAGGTGGCAACGAATAATCTCAGCAGCAAATGGTGCACAATCAAAATTCAGATGTATTAAAGAACTGTGCAGCTCTCCTGCGTTGCACAAGGGGGGAAAAGACTGCTCGTATAGTAAATATCACACCTATATTGAGGTGCAGAAGTTTGATTTGAACGATGGGTTCTCCCGAACTGCTGTATTGCGCGGTCTGCACTCCATGGGAGTTCGAGTGTTATATGTACTCTTCTTCTCTGCAAAATTTATTTAAGCAGTTTGAGTTATAATCCAATAGATTATCTTCTGTTATAGTTGCCCAAAACAGAGCAACACAAAACCTGGTTTTTCGCTCTTCTATCAGCATGTAGAGAAACACCAGCTGACCCCGCTTCAGATATAATTGCAATTAGTTTGTTTCCTTCCATAAACTGTTTCTTTTCATGCATATTGATCATCTCCATTGAGACTTCTTTCCTACAAGCAATAAGCAAATGCATATGGGTTAGGTGAACCAGAATATAAAAAAATACAATGATGCCAGTAAAGCTATCTCACGCATTCCGCGCCTGATAAACAACGCCTTTTCCATCTGAAGCTCTGACTAGCATACCACGACGTCCTGTTATCTCTGCGACATTGTCAGGCCCCCCCAGCTGCAAACATCCAAATATGGAAACTTCTCAATATGTATACAGTCTAAAGCCAAGAGTCTGGGATCCAAGAATGAACTGAATTAAGATATTTACGCATATCTTCATTTTCTATAGCAACACATTAAGCAGGGTAGTAAACAGCTTTATGTGTACCATATATGTGATCTTTTGAAAGATTTTTAAACATATTGCAACAGTGTGAATTCGTAAATGGGGATGGATAACTCATTGATACAAAATCCACACTTGTTAGCTAGCAAAAAGCATGTACTGGAGATCTATACTGAGCCGCTCAAGTCGCAATATCTTTAACACACTTATGTCATGTGCAGACCATTAGTGCTCATATGATGGAGAAAGGCAACAGCACATGTTCCTCCCTGCAGCAATTGGTACTATTCATGTGCGGTAACTCACGTGAAATGTTATACACTGCTACTATTCACACCAGTCTTCTCTTATATATAGTATATCAGATTTAATTGTTATATAGTTCCTTAAGTTTTGAGATATGCATCCCAAGGAATTAAAGATCAAGTCATCCTACAGATGAGATATATTATACCTAGTTTAAAAGAGGAAGAGGAAGAACATCTACACTCCTCAGTCTATCCTCTCTACCCCTTTCCTTCTGGCGAGGCTGCCAGAAGTTGGCATCATTCTGCCACTTACAAAGTTAGGGTCCACGGCATCTAAGTATAGTCCATTATAGCTTAACTTACAAGAGCCTGTTAACAAAAAATAAACATACTGTTGGTCTTTCCAACCAATCCTTTTGCTGCTTTAGAAGAGGTATTCATGAATCCAAGGCACTATAAACCTACTTAGCTGTATGAAAAATCTTTATACGGTCCAAGGGCTTAAACTTTCGCTAAAACACAGCCCCCTTTCGTCCCCTTGCTTCATAAGAGGGGTTAACATGGAGTTCAGTACAGTTGGATTGTTAAGCATATAATGCCATACCCTGTACTTCCATGCGTAACTAATCTCACCTCTACAACAACTGGGTCACACAGGTCACCACAAATTGCAAAGGTGTTAAAAAAAACTGTTGAATGGTAATCAACATAAGAGCACAAGAATCTTTCATATAGCAGTGATTGATCCGGGTGCATTGATGTCTCCTTCATACCATACTAATTAAAGATCAGAAATTGAGAAACAATATGCAGTAGATTCAACATTACCAACAGGCATAAACCAAAACTACCTGATCGATGATATCATCCAGGGGATTATTAGGGAGATCCAACGAACGTATTATATCCAAAATCTTCAGTTTTTTCTCTACCGCACTGTCGTACCTGATAAAAATCACAAAGCAACTAATATATAAACTGAGCCATATCAGAAGTTAGTAGGGGATCTTGATACGACCCATAAACACCTCTTTGAAAAATCAGCTACATGGGCATCTTGCTCCTCTTCCTCGCCTTCTTCCATCTTGCATGTGTAGCAAGACCAATCATCGGTCATCACCCCAGTCCAAGGTGGTGTTAGACAATTAGGGTGAACGTGTCGAGAACAACCAGAACGCTATACGAAGTTATTACGGCTATCTTTGACAAATTAGTTCAATTAAACCTTTTGATGGCAGGCAAGTTGAAAAAGTAATTAAAGAAATGTGTAGAATTTCCTATGACATGCGGTGAAGCTTAAATCTTAAACAGCCATGAGATCTATATATAAACATATCGAGAGGAAACTTTATTTTTTTAGGAAGTACAGTATCGGCAACCCCCGGTATATAAATTTTATCTAAGGGATTGAGGGCTAAAAAAAAACACTATGTTAGCAACAAAATTTGATACAATAGAAACAATACTACACAATATGACTGTACAAGGGAGTTAGGAGGTAAAGTAACAAAAGGGCGGCACTATACATGGAAAATAGTATATGATAGCCAGTATTTCAAAAAGCGGAGTATCTAAGCGGGCGGTTGAGCACCGCCTAGCGCCTAGGCGTGACTAGGTGACGCTTAATAGGTCCTAGGAATTTGTACTTTTAGCAAATAAACATAAAAATATAGATAAAAACAGTAAACAAATATTGCATATTAACACATATTAATTGGAAAATAGATGAAATGCTTAATTAACAGCTTAGTTGAAAGCGAAGTAGGTGGAGCTCCGTCTGGCGCCTAGGCGGACGCTTTTTTAAACACTGATGATAGGCGCAGTAGGGGCCTCCTTTACTGTATTTTTTTTATAAAAAAACAGCACTATAAAATTAACAAGAAGAGGGACCCAGGAGGATATGCTCAAGCTAAGGATGCTATTCAATCAGGTGCCAAAGGAAAAACTGAGGACTCCCTCCATTCCGGGGTATAAGCATTTGATGCTATTTTATATTCTGGAACGAAGGCAGTACTTAGGTTTTGGTAACTCTGTGATGGGAAAGATTAGACGGTCCAAACTAAAAGTTCGATTTTTCTATTTCATTTTCTGCACCAATAATTAATTTATGGCCACAGATCTGTAAATTTCAAAAGCAACAGTTCATTGATGGGTCTCCAAAAGAACGACCTTCAAATAAAAGGCGTGCAGCGTGCTTCATTGATTAAGTACAACCAATCAGCATTTATGGTAAATTTTACTCAAATGTTGGCATTATGTCATTCAAGTGTTGTTATTTGTCTTCACATGACATGGAAAATGATATGTGATGATAAATTTAGCCAAAAAAGTTATCAGTGATGGTGTAAAGCATATATTTCACTGTATATGATGAGTCAATAACACCTATCTCAAAATTTAGGCATAAAGTATTGAGACATTCTCACGGTGGGGCTGGCTTGTGTTAAAAGGTCAAACCTTAGAACTAGCGCTGGAAGTTGTGTTACAAGATCAAACTTCCGGTTCGCGCAATGTCTCTATGACGATCTCATTAATTAAGAACAGCATAATATCTTTTTTTTAAAAAAAAATACAAGGACAACTGCTAACAAATTTGCCCAGATCTGGAACATTGTACCAAAATCTTATGTAAGCTAGGAGCTAGCGCGACAACTGTTTAATGTCATCTGTGTGTCATGTGAATGCATCTACTAAGGACAACTGCTAACAAATTTGTCCAGATCTGGAACATTGTACCAAATCTTATGTAAGCTAGGAGCTAGCAAACAACTGTTTAATGTCATCTATGTGTCATGTGAACGCATCTACTAACTGTACTAGAAATCTCCTTTATGAATATTTTTACCCTTTTCTTTTAATTATGCACATTCCATTTATGACAATATCATTCTTAACTTAAGTAACTCTACATCATAGAAGACTTTGTTCCTCAGATTAAGAATATTTCCTGTGATATTGCATGATAATTCATGGAATTAGCAATGTGGAGAACAAGAGCTTTCTTCCGAGTCAGATTGTGATGAGCAAAAGCTGTAAACTACACACCTGGATCTCAAGAACTGCTTTACCGGTGCGCGTGGGCTGGCTTCCTGCATCAGGAATCAGATTTTTGGCCTTGTGGCACTGCGAGTAACATTATTTCAGCATAGATGACATTGAGATGTGCAGATATAGCTACACAATGAAAAAGGATATCAAGATACAATCATTTTTAAATCAAATACACAACCTCATCAAACACTAGGAGACCATCAAACTCTTGCCCACACCACTGAACCAATTGCTGCAAACGAGAACGGCCTCTCTCAGACGATGCTATTAAGCTGCTATAAGTTACAAAGATTACCCCATTCTTAATCCCAATGGCCTTTGAGTCTAGCTTCGAATATGGTAGCTTATTTAAAGGGTGCACTGCATAATAAATAGACAATATCAGTTGGAAATGTTAACCAAAAATAGGGACATGTAAGTCAATATTCTTAGTGGCTAGAGCATAAGTTCATCTGATAATTCTATCTGCCGTTTACATCCTTCTGATGGTGCAAAGCGCAAGCCCGGGGGGAGAGAAAAAATGAAAACAGGTGCCTCTCATGGACAGTGTTGTTGAGTCAAGTCAGGCCCTTGTCACTCAATAATCTTAATTCCTGAATATCATGTCACATTAAAGCTAAAATTTCTAGATAATAATTTGGCACATCCAAATCATGTGGACATCACATATTGTTGAAGTTGCAACACAAATCAAATTAAAAAAAAAAGAGTGAAAAATGCAGTTCATTTCAGAGGCATCACACCTTGGACACATGTTGCACCAACATCATCTAAATCTCTCCGAGCATCATACTTCAAGTCAGAACCAACAGACACCCACCTGAAATTGTACCGACAACTAAAATCAAGCAACGGAAAGCGGACAGAACCGCACAGTACTGCCGAAAATCAGCACAATCAGCTAGTGAATATGATTTTGCCAAAAGACTTACACGGCCTTATGCCTTCCTTGCTGCCAATTTTCCCAGATTAATCCAGCAATTGTTCGACCCTTACCAACACCAGCGCCATCACCAACGAAAAAACCTGCTCTATCACCAGTAGGAAGATGATGAAGGTGCCGCTGTCATACAACAATGCAGACAATTACAAGAGGTTTGATACGTAAACTTGTTGGATAATAATCACAGTATAGAAACCAACCTGACAAGCATAAACTATTGTTTCGATTTGCAAACAAGACAATGCCTTTGTCTCATCCAATTCATCCATGATTTTCATGTTGTAAGTCGGTTCAGGAGGTTGCACGGCAGATAAAGAAGAAGTTTCTACGACTGGGTCTGGATGAGACTGACCAAGGGATAGCTTGGGAGGCCTCTGGAAAAAAGTGCACATATAGCAAATTCACAACCAATCGGAAAGCACTGTGATCTACACGATTTAGAAAGCATTACTACAAAGTGCACACTCAGCATCACAGTCCACAGATGGACAATGGAGTACTCACATATTCAGTGAAAGTTTCTCCCACAGTGCCACCTTCGTCTTCTTCGCGCTCAACATCAATAGCGACCTGCTTGACAAATACCCTCAGTAAGTTCCAGGCTGTGAGCATTGTCATACAACACACGAAGCAGACAGTGATAAAAACATAGATACAGTGGATGCTAATGACGAAATGCCATGGAAAATTTTCATTTACTAATGAATATTCAAGTAAAATCGAGAATGCCATGCATAAGCCAGCTAACATATTGAGCAAGCATGCCGTATTATCCTCAAATTAGCAGTCTGCAACAACTATATGCAAAGGTGCATAGAGAAAATCTGAAACCAAATTCTTGTAAAAAAAATCGAGAACGTCAAATTCTTGTAAAATTACAAGTGATTACTGAGCGGCCAATTCAACTACCACAATGAAATCATATGCCTGAGCAATTAAACTACATGCATGCTGAATGAAAGAAATACATAGTTCAGATGTTTGCTGACAGTGAACTACATGCATATTGATCAGTAGAACTTGACAAAGTGCCCAATCTGGAGCAAAATCTACATGGATGGAACTCTTCATATTCTGCCTCCCTTGTGAATGGGTTCCCTTTACAAAAAGGAAAACTGCAAAACATAATTCCTCACAGAGACTTAACGTTTCAGTGACGAACTACTGCATCAAACCAGAAAACACGGTGGTGTCCCTCCATATGCCCGCAGATTAGATTACCCTCTTGACATTGAGGCCCCAATGTGTACTGCACGAGGAACTGGCACTATGACACCACAACATACCTCGTTGATCTCCTCGGGAGGCTGGGAGGCTGCGTCACGCCAGGCGGCAGCGTGGGGAGGAACGGAACAGCTTGAGCTTGCGTGGCCGGGGCGGCTGCAGCGTTGTTGGATGAGGAAAGGAAGTTCTGGAGCTTGGCGTGGTCCACGGCGAGGTCGACGCCGCACTGCGGGCAACGGAAGCGAGCGAGGCCATGCGGCACGTTGAGGACGGCCTGGCAGCGCGCGCAGGGGAGCTGGATCTTCGTGGGGTCCACCCCCTGCGCCTGCGGCGCACCCTTCCGGGGCTGCTGAGGGGCAGCGGCAGCGGGCTTCGCGGGGGATTTGGGCGGGGGTGACGACG
>LAPY01005378.1:653-14196 GCA_000970635.1 Eragrostis tef | reverse complement strand
TCTGAGAATATAAATTAGACTTTGTAAAAGTTTTTCAATATTTCGCTATTTACAGTCAAAGTTTACAAAGTTTGACTTTGACCAAACCCAGAACGCCCTATATTTAACGACAGAGGGAGTATTAATTAACCTCATGAAAAATAAAGCGGAGTAAATTTAAAAAACTCACGGATCTTCGTTTCAGCCACAAACAAACAAGATTCTCATTCCTCTCATGCAATGCCGGAGGACACCTCACGTCGTGCCCCGGCACAGGGCCCCGGCCTTCGATCAGCACGGCACGCATGCGTCCGATCAGAGCTGACAGCTGCTGACCTCTTGCTGTCCGTTTGGTAGCGCATCGAGCTCCGCAGAACATGATCTGCCATTGCCAATGCGGACAGATCACGTCCGTGCATCGCTCGTTCTAGGCTTCTATTTATCAAGAAGCTGTCTACATAAAAAGGCATTAAGCCTCATTCATAACAGTGTCCTAGAACACACAAGCATGCAAATTAAGAACGGCCAGGGTCCATCAGATCGCATGCATTGTGTAAACTGATCTCTGACAGGACCCGTGTACTGTGCGTCTATTTACACATGTCAGTCGGAGAATGCCGGCTGTCTGGTAACGCGTCGGTTTCTGACTTGGGACGCGTCAGGTCTGTCGTCGGCTAGAGATCGAGGTCACAGGAACCTGTTGTTGTTGCATCCTAGCATCTGGTAACGAAAATGAAAGTAAATGTACTATACTAACGGGCATCGTTCGGGGCGGTGTGTTCTTTTTAATAAAAGAAGTTCCATTTCAACCAAATGAAAGTATCACCCTTTTTACATCCGAGTATCATGCACCAAAATGAAATATATACAATTGTTACTTTGGAGTGTATTCCATTTGTTCTTTAGGTTCGTTGAATCTAATAAAAGCACATCACCTCACAGACGTCGTCGAAACCGTCCAGAATATTATCTCTACGCGCTAGTAACAAATCTGTATCAGAACGGGAATCTGCTTTCTTTCCAAATCACCAGATCGCACGTTCTGCTACTGCAGAAGAAGAATTTCTGCACATATGCTGACATGCATGACTTGACAATGGCCATCCAGCGTTTGGTAACACGTCAAGCTCTCCGGTCTGAGCTCTCTGGTCACCAATCTTTCCAAGCATGCATGCATGTTCCCATGACATGGTTCACCACCATTATCCATATAGTGATATCGACACCATTCTTTTCAGTTTAATTAATTAACCTTTTATAATTAAACAAGCCTAAAAAAAATTTAGGGGGTGCTCGTTTCCCCCTCTAAATTTTAGACCCTCTAAAATCAAAGAGAATCTTGTCATTTAAGAATACTAAATAAAGTCTAATTACAAAACCTTTTTACAGATGAGCGTAAATTTACGAGATGAATCTAATGAGCCGAGTTAATCCATGTTTTAATACATTGATGCTATAGTAATTATCTTCTAATCACGTCTTAATTACACTCGTTAGATTCCTCTCGCGAATTAGACCAGGGGTTCTGCAGTTAGTTTTGTAATTAGACTTTATTTAATACTCTTAAATAACAAGATTTTCTTTGACGTGACCCTTTTAAATTTTAGACCCCTAGAAACGAACACCCTTTAGTTTCGTACTTTTATCAAGACTTTCTGGACTTGGAGCTCTGCCAAACAAGGTATCAGTCTCTTCCAACTTTTCCATCCATGGGAGGTCATCCAGCAGCTGATGTAGGAGCCTGGTAGCATCCAGGGCGATGACGAGTACCAACTACCCATTTCATTACAGGTCAGCATCTGTGTACGCACAAACTTTTTCTACGTGCCGCTTTTCTTTATCCCCTTTTTATTTATGCCGAAAACGATGTGCGTACATGCTTACGAAACGACCACCACGTACACGTAGGCTGCGATGGCAACAGCCAAAATAACGGACGGCGCTAGCTGACGTGGACCATGAAACGAACAAACGATCCAGCCGGTTTTTCCGCGCGCATGCCATGACGCTGATCTTCGTCGCGTAATGCTTGGAGCTGCTCTGGTTTCGGTGATAGGAAGGAGGCCTGCTGCAGCTTTGAAGGTAAGTACATGGGCCGAACCGGCCCAGTTGATCGAATATATCAAATGGGCTACATGTCGGCTTTCAGGTAAACAATATTTGGCCCATAAATAAAAACTATATGGGCCAGATGTACCATACCTTGGGCTAGCCAGTGCTATTCGCGAGTACCATTTATTTATTTTTCTTCTTGTTCATATATAAGGCCATTGCTCATGCACACATAAGCAAGTTCTACCTTGGCTAAAAAAAAAACAAGCAAGTTCTACTTTTCACTAAGCATGTTAGTTTATCAATTATCACCACGGTCAAGAGTATCTTCCCCTCCCCCCACCCCAAATTGTCAAGTGTATCTTTTTTCCCCAATTGGTCAAGTGTACCTAACAAAACAGTATTACGTAATTAAATAAAGATGAACTATGGCCCTGTTTGTTTTCCACCCAGATTATATAATCCTATAATCTATAAGCTGAAACAAACAGATTTCAGATTATACCCAATCTATAGCAATTCATAAGGCAAATTATCATAATCTAATAAGCTGCTCTCTCTTAACTTATATTATATATAAGCTAGATTATATAATCTGAGAGGAAACAAACAGTTCTATACAGACCATACAAAGATGGTGACTCATGCATGCTCGTGCATCGCTCTCCATCCGTGCATCCACTAGTAAACCGCCTACAGTCACGTTGTTTTTTTTTTTTTGCGATGGCCTACAGTCAAGTTGTTATGCCACGTCACATCACTAAATCCGGTATGATTTGCACCTTTTTTTTTCCTTTACACAAATATAATCCATGAGCATAGATACTTATCTTGAACAAATCTAATCAAGACGGGTGGGATGGCATTGTCCTAACAGAAACCCCTGCCCTACTCACCATCATTCATGAGTTGACAACCTAATGATTAGTAGCTTGATGAGCGCAGCTTTCAGCGCCTCTAATCTACCACATGCGCTCAAATCAAACTGGGATTCAAAAATTACAAACACCGAATCATCGCAATCTGTCTAGATCCTCTCAATTTTCAGATTAAGAAAACATCGAGTTCGTTCACAGTTTCAGATGCCTGAAAATGAGAAATGCGTCAAGCATCGTGTTCAACGTTGCGTGCACACGTGCGACCTGCGGCGTGAACACGTGTGCTGGAGGAAGGAGAAGCTGCCAAGTGGAGGCCCGAGGGTGATAATTGTTCTGGTCCGAATGAGAAAATCAGTGAAGGAAACATTTCGATTAAATAAGTAATGATAGGACTTTGAAAATCAGTTAGGGGACCAGGGAAAAAAGCTGGATCCACTGCCCAACGACGTGTGTGGCATCTTTCGCGCCAACTGAAGTCTCCAATAGTATTATACTTCGGCAGGCACTGCTCATCCGTTATTCCGTTCGTCCATTCATGGCTTGAAAAACAAATAGAGAGAGGAAATTTAAGAATGGAAAAGGAAAAAAGGCATCAAGCTCACAGTAATGATTTCCTCTCTTTTGTTTCATGATAATGATGAATTTGATGCAGAATTCGAATACTGACCCTCATCCATTCCATTATAAAACTTGAACTGAGCAAAATGTTTTTTTGGTTAACTGGTGAAAAATTGTGAAGCCCAGGAACTACATGTATGAAATGTTTGGGATATACCACATCCAAAACTGATAGGAGTATATTTATATTACAAAGACACCAGTCACCAGGCAACTGAAATGTTTGTGAAGCCCAGGAACTACATGTACAATCCCTACACGAAGAAAGTTTCTTAAGGTCATGGCCATTTAAGACTGTTTTGGTACTGATGATTAGGTCATGGCAAGCTGTGGTACAAATAGTATCAAACGTTAATTTTAATTCCTCCCTTAGTTGGTGCCACGAGTTGTACTATGAAACCACCAAATTTGGGCATATCTCCACGCGCAATTTCGCGGAGCTAGGACCAACTTATTCGTTGCAGAAAGAAATTCTTGTTAAGTCTTTATGGCCGGCTTGTACAAGGAACGCGTATGAAATCCGCTATCATCACGAATGGCGATACGGATAGGACCATAAAGAATGCTCGGTACACGGAGCACTAATC
The DNA here is from genome assembly GCA_000970635.1 of Eragrostis tef. NCBI lineage: Eukaryota > Viridiplantae > Streptophyta > Magnoliopsida > Poales > Poaceae > Eragrostis > Eragrostis tef. Next base: position 10,082 of record LAPY01005378.1, on the reverse strand, counting down.
CAAGGAATTTTGAGTCAAATCTCTCTCTCTCTCCATTGCCATTGCACACATTTGGCCCCACCACTTTCTCTCTCTGCAGTTTGAAAACTTTGAAACCCTCTCTCGAGCCCAGCCAGCCCTCCATTTCATTATCGGAGTGTCAACCCACTCTCTTTCTCCCATGCACTCCGTCAGGCATACTTTCTCTCTCTAAAAATGGGAGGCAAGTAAGGGAGAAGAGGAACAAGGTGCCTTCGTCTGTTAGCCGAGGTAAGGATGGATCATGGCTTCTTTCTCTCTCCCCTTTCAAGCTGCAATGTCGCTTGAATCGATTGCATCTTTTGTAATTCTGCCTGTGATGAATTTGTGATTCGTTCCCTTATCTTTCATTCAAATGATATCTATCTCCATGTGTTCGAATTGGGGGATGCATGAATTGTCGAGCCACTGCTCGACGTCGGGCATCCCTCCTTTCGACTACTCCTTTAAATTTTAACCACATCTCAACTCCCAGAACAATTCCATCAACAAATTTCTTGCAATTCCTCTTCAAAAGCATCTTCGTCTTCGCAGGTTAGTTTCAAGAAAGTTTCAGGTTCAGGCAGTCCTGTTCAGAAAATGGAGCAGTATGAGGTGTTGGAGCAGATTGGGAAGGGTTCATTCGGCTCTGCGCTGCTGGTGAGGCACAAGGTTGAGAGGAAGAGGTGAGGTGGCAGATGGTGACGCAGTTCTGTTCCTTGCATTGTATAGCCTGGCCTGTCAACTGTCATGGACGGCTTACTGCTTCCATGCCGTTAACTCTCTGAATCCTGGCTTGTTTAATTTCAGGTACGTCTTGAAGAAAATCCGACTCGCACGTCAGACCGACCGGTGTCGCCGATCAGCACACCAAGAGGTATGATCATATATGCTGTCCCATTTCGCGATCACATTCTTAGAAAATTTCAGTTTGATGCTGAATTGGATATAGTATGCTTGATGTTTGCACCATTCGTTCTGGTCCCAGTTCTAATACATAATTTGAACCGAAATGATTAGAACTTGGTTAAAGGAAAGAGTGTTTGAGCACCCAAATGGGTCAAATTTCTTTATTGCCTTGTAGGGCCTAACTGGTTTGTTCTCCCAAATGAGGAAATGCACACCTCCTACGCAGTCATGATCCCGTGCTAATACATATTTAAACCCAAATTATCATACTCACCACTTGTTTCATGCAGATGGAGCTGATTGCAAAAGTAAGGAACCCTTACATTGTGGAGTACAAAGAGTCCTGGGTGGAGAAGGTGAGCATGGTCCCATTTCCTTTCTGTACATAGTGGCAGCACCTAAGGGCAATCTTCTCTCTTGTACATTTCCTTGCATGTTTCAACGGTCCTAATAAAATATATTTATTTGTTCATAACTTCTTGACATGGAGTGATTTTTGTTGTTATCAGGGTTGCTACGTGTGTATCATAATTGGTTACTGTGAGGGAGGGGACATGTATGTAAACTTCTGAAACTTGTACCTTGAATATGTATCACAATTCTTATTGTTATTTTCATTTCTTGGCAGGTCAGAAGCCATTAAGAAGGCTAACAGTAACCATTTCACAGAAGAGGTGGTCAAAAGTTCTTAATAAAGCATATTCATATCCTTAAATTCTGCTTCCTGAAAGTTGCGCTTTATTGTGTCCAATTTTTTCTCCATGCAGAGACTTTGTGTGTGGCTTGTGCAGCTCCTAATGGCACTCGATTACTTACATGTCAATCATATCCTTCATCGGGATGTTAAGGTTTTTATATTTGAAGCCTATGTATTATTTATCCTTGCAATGGACTCATACTGCTTACTCGATTCTCATCATGTCACGTAATTGTTTCAGTGTTCTAATATATTTCTCACCAAGGACCAAAACATCAGGCTTGGTAAGCGTACTCTATTACTCTTCAAGTAATTAAGGGAAAGTACCATGACTGATGGTAATATCCTTCTCTTCCGGTCATGCTGCCTGAAACAGGTGACTTTGGGCTTGCTAAAGTATTGACTTCTGATGATTTAGCTTCTTCAGTAAGTTCATCTTGCTCAATACTATGGCAGGTGATGCGCTTGAGATTCTCGGTTGCTTTCAATTCTGATTATTTGTGACTTTTGAAGGTTGTGGGAACTCCAACTTACATGTGCCCTGAACTTCTGGCTGATATTCCATACGGTTCCAAGTCTGATATATGGTCTCTTGGTATGGCTCTTCACCATATTCATTTGCCTGTCTTCTGATTTTGAACGTTTTGTACTGTCATGTTGGCTAAGCTCTTTTGACGTCCAGGCTGCTGCATCTATGAGATGACTGCTCTCAAGCCTGCATTTAAAGCATTTGTGGGTAGCATCTGGTGTTCTACTGATAACTAAATTTATTGCATACTTTACCATTGTTAACAACTTTGTTCTTATAGGACATGCAAGCATTGATAAATAAGATAAACAAGTCTGTTGTAGCTCCCCTTCCAACTATATACTCCGGTGCATTGTAAGTGTTGCCCTATGTATCAATTATTTAATGTACATAATCAAAGTAATTCAGAAATTACATCTTTCTTTTCGGTTATGCAGTAGGGGACTCGTCAAAAGCATGTTACGCAGAAGTCCAGATCACAGACCAAGTGTATGTTCATCGATACAGTTAGGTGAATTTTATCTCAACCTTATTTCTGAACTCATTCTTGCCTCCCATTTCCTGGTATGTCTATTTCAGGCTGCAGAATTGCTTAAGCATCCTCACCTTCAGCCATACGTGTTTGAACTCCAATCAAAGTTGACTCCTCGCAATTTGCTATCTGCTAAACTTCCTACCAGACAAGTCACAAATAAGGCAGCATTTTCTGATGGGGAAGACAGTTGTAAGCCCAAATACAGTAAGAGCCATTCATTTAAAATAGAGAGGGTTGTGAGACTTGACCAAGTCACTGCTAGACATGACACTCCAAGTTCTAACAGAGCTGATAAAGATTATTCAGGGCTAGTATATCAACCAATGGATGAGTTGTCAACCCAAGTTACCAAAAAAGTTGTCAACGAAATGATACATGATAAGTATTCAAAAGTTATGAGATCTCCATCACCTACTCCGAGAAGGGCGTCATCGACTCCTAGAAGACGGCTGGAACCTTCGAAAACATTTCATGCTACTACAACAGCTCAAAAAGAGGTATGAAGTGTTACTATCTTGTTGATTGCCATAACAATCAGTTGCAGTTCATCTTGCAGTACATATTCTTGATATTTGAAGTCTTTGTTTCATAGAATCACTATCCAGCACATAGAAAATCAGTCATTATTCATTAGGGATATTTCAGCAAACTTTAGTTCCTCAGATGGAAGTGCACTGCACTGGTTCAAGCAACAATTGCAATTAGTCCAAAGATTACACCTACCTTCCGCATAGTGTGTTTTTAAACATTATGGTTAAAACAAGATGCGTCAAGGTTTCCCGTTCTGACCACCTTTTTTTCTATTTCTGGATGCTTGCAGCGTCCATCTTCAAGATCTTCAGCTGACCGAATTGTTCAAGCTACACGACGAACGTCACTCCCCCTGGCGATGATCAAAACTCCTGAAAAGAAGCGGGGCACTGACATTCTTACCAGATTGAAATCTCCTGATGTTTCAGTTAATGCTCCACGAATCGACAGAATTGCTGAATTCCCGCTACCATCTTTTGAAGACCCATTGCATTCCATCACGAAGATCATGTCGCCACCTATCATTGACCAATCCATCACCAAGGACAAGTGCACTTTCCAAGTGCTTCGTAGTGACAGTGAAAACTACACTGACACTCCTGATATTGACCTTCTTGTCGATAGTCCACCCAGAAGCTCATCAGATTGGAGGCAAACGAGGTTCAACACGAGGTCTTACCAGCAGAGAGCTGAGGCCCTTGAAGGATTGCTTGAGTTCAGTGCACAGTTGCTGCAGCAAGAGAGGTTTGAGGAGTTGGGAATCTTGCTGAAGCCTTTTGGACCAGGCAAGGCATCTCCAAGAGAGACAGCCATATGGTTATCAAGGAGTTTTAAGGAAACAGGGTTGTAGTCAGATGCCTGAAAATGCAAACCTGAGCCTGCCTGCAAAAGTTTTGTTCCTCAACTAGCTTCAGGCTCCCTGTACAGTTTCAATTTTTGTGACATGTATTTTTTCCTCTGAACTGGTCTTTCTGGAATACTAGTATACTACACACAAGTTGTTTATTCAATAATTATTCTCTTTGTGTTAACCTATAACAACAAATTAGATGAATTTCTCAATAGATAACAATACCTTAAATGCCTGTAAAATAGTATCCTGAAACATTTTCAGAACGTCGGCGTTTGGAGAGCCCTTTCGGCAGTATAGCTTACATTGTCCATTGTCACGCATTTTGTAATCCTATTCTGACGTCACCAAAAAAATTTGGTTATTCAGTTCTGGACACAATCTATGTTCTGTAGGAAAAACTGTTTCAGAGCTGCCTCTGCAGCTATCAGCATCTGTGTTTATTGCAACATATTTATGCTCCATCATTGAATCTAATGACCTTTCATATTCAGTATGGCTGAAGATGACGTTGTGAGTGGAGAGCATGTCATATAAAAAAACTGTCCGCCTGTCAGTTTTCATATAATCCTACCGGCGGAGAAAATGCATGGCTGTATGGATCATACTAGCAGTTGTGATGCATCTAAGTTTACTCATTAATGATGAGCAGCACTGAACAGCATATTGTCAAAATCAAGCATAGAGACACTGGAACTAATTTGCTAAATGTTGCACATACACAGCATCTCTTTCCTAGTTTCATCAGTAACAAACATTTTTTTTCTCTGAACCTAAATATTTCCTCATAAATGAGAGGCAAGATATATATCTTGCTTCAATTTTGCTTTCTTAACAACATTATCTCAATTTTCTTTTCAGCTGGCTATTTCATAGTCGACTCAATTACTAGGTTGAGATAGATCTGATTCGAAAGGTATGCATGCACAACACAAGTTCATTGAAAATTTTGTACTGCTAGTGATGTCAAAGAAAGATTGGTATGGCAATGTGATTGCAAGAGAGCATATCGTCATCATTCAGATATTACTTGTGAAGGCCACAGAAGATTGAACCTAGTAAAAGGGCTTTTATCTCACAATACATTATCTTCACAAGATAGTCTAAATATATGAATATGGACCAGTCTAAAATGGGGGAAACATATTAAGCATTTTATTGCCTGCTTTTACACCAATAGCTTATACATTGAAAAGTCATAAAATTCAACACAGAAACAACAAGTAACCCCAAAAAAACTCACTTCGTTTTGACACTGACACCATCACTTCCAGCAATGATCACTGAACTCGCCATGTCCAAGAACAGCCCATGCTCAACAACTCCTTCCAAGGCTGATATCTCCTTCCCCGCTGCCAATGCATCCTTGATGGGCGTCTTGAAGTATAAATCAACAATGTAGTTTGAGTTGTCAGTAACATAGGGCTTGTCACCTTCGAGTCTCAACTTTGCCTCAACCCCTTCTTCCTTAAATAGTTCCTGCAATCTTACTAGATTGTACTTCCAGCAGAACTGAACAACTTCCACTGGCATGGCTAGACCACTTCCTCCCAAGCCACTAACAAGTTTTGTCTCATCGACGATAACAATAAACTTGTCTGATGCAGCCTCAACCATCTTCTCACGAAGAAGGGCTCCACCCCTCCCTTTCACAAGGTTAAGGTCAGGATCAACCTGTTTCATGACCACAATGGAAGGTAGTTAGTAATAAAAAGCAGTTTGCAAATGAGAGGAACAAAATAAAAATTACAGGTATATGGAAAACAATGATGGACAAATTGGTCCTGATATTTTTTTAGGGAATAATTTATCCTGATATTGACCATTAACCTGCTATTTTGCAAGCGTATGTCAAAGTGCAATGTTTACTATCACTGCCGTTTTCTTACTAGGGTACTAACAACATCTAGAACAAATGCTGGCTTCTGATTTTCTATTATTTAAAATATTCTTTTGATATATAAATGTGCGAGAGAAAAATGGCAGAATCTGATATCGCAACTTCAGATTGCTACAGCATTTCCTGCTTGAGAAAAGGGCACTTTTAATTCGACCTTAGGGGAAAAGAAGGAACATGCCTTTTGACACTAATGAGAACAACAGACAAAGTGAGACTGCGAGGACATGTTTAAGTAAATGGCTAAACATGTTTTATCACTAAATTGACACAGGCTGAAACGCCATCCCTTCATAATAACATCTCAAATGCGAGTTCCTTCATCAGCTGCCAGCAAGTCCAAAAGCCAAAATCATGGAGGCATTTCACTTTGGCCTACTCTGTCCCAAAGTTACCACAGCAAACAGCATCACCAAAACTTATTTCTTTTGAAGAGGGCGCCACCAAAACTAAATAGTTTCAGTGAGAGAAAAGGAACCGTGATTAATGCCAAAATTGTCCTTTTCTCCATTAATATCACAAGAAGACATACCAGACAGACCGACTCATCTTTCATGCAAGAACAGCAGCAGGAGAAGGTATGCATAAAGCCAAACTTTCCATGTCAAAAGTCTATACTAAGGCAACCGTTCTAGCTCGCCAGGTACCGCTAACTACTCCAACCGAGAATCGATTCATTTTTGCTCCAAATTTTGTTCAAATCAACACAAGATTTGACTTTTATGCACGAAAATGGAACCAGGAAGTCAAAGGCGGGACCTCGTCTGAGCCGTCGATGGCGAGGTCGATGGGAAAAACCTTTTCCAGCCCTGCCTCTGCAGCTATCAGCATCTGTGTTTATTGCAACATATTTATGCTCCATCATTGAATCTAATGACCTTTCATATTCAGTATGGCTGAAGATGACGTTGTGAGTGGAGAGCATGTCATATAAAAAAACTGTCCGCCTGTCAGTTTTCATATAATCCTACCGGCGGAGAAAATGCATGGCTGTATGGATCATACTAGCAGTTGTGATGCATCTAAGTTTACTCATTAATGATGAGCAGCACTGAACAGCATATTGTCAAAATCAAGCATAGAGACACTGGAACTAATTTGCTAAATGTTGCACATACACAGCATCTCTTTCCTAGTTTCATCAGTAACAAACATTTTTTTTCTCTGAACCTAAATATTTCCTCATAAATGAGAGGCAAGATATATATCTTGCTTCAATTTTGCTTTCTTAACAACATTATCTCAATTTTCTTTTCAGCTGGCTATTTCATAGTCGACTCAATTACTAGGTTGAGATAGATCTGATTCGAAAGGTATGCATGCACAACACAAGTTCATTGAAAATTTTGTACTGCTAGTGATGTCAAAGAAAGATTGGTATGGCAATGTGATTGCAAGAGAGCATATCGTCATCATTCAGATATTACTTGTGAAGGCCACAGAAGATTGAACCTAGTAAAAGGGCTTTTATCTCACAATACATTATCTTCACAAGATAGTCTAAATATATGAATATGGACCAGTCTAAAATGGGGGAAACATATTAAGCATTTTATTGCCTGCTTTTACACCAATAGCTTATACATTGAAAAGTCATAAATTCAACACAGAAAAAACAAGTAACCCAAAAAAACTCACTTCGTTTTGACACTGACACCGTCACTTCCAGCAATGATCACTGAACTCGCCATGTCCAAGAACAAACCGTGCTCAACAACTCCTTCCAAGGCTGATATCTCCTTCCCCGCTGCCAATGCATCCTTGATGGGCGTCTTGAAGTATAAATCAACAATGTAGTTTGAGTTGTCAGTAACATAGGGCTTGTCACCTTCCAGTCTCAACTTTGCCTCAACCCCTTCTTCCTTAAATAGTTCCTGCAATCTTACTAGATTGTACTTCCAGCAGAACTGAACAACTTCCACTGGCATGGCTAGACCACTTCCTCCCAAGCCACTAACTAGTTTTGTCTCATCGACAATAACAATAAACTTGTCTGATGCAGCCTCAACCATCTTCTCACGAAGAAGGGCTCCACCCCTCCCTTTCACAAGGTTAAGGTCAGGATCAACCTGTTTTATGACCACAATGGAAGGTAGTTAGTCATAAAAAGCAGTTTGCATATGAGAGGAACAAAACAAAAAATACAGGTATATAGGAAACAATGCTGCACAAATTGGTCCTGATATTTTTTTAGGGAATAATTTGTCCTGATATTGACGATAAAGCTGCTATTTTGCAAGCGTATGTCAAAGTGCAATGTTTACTATCACTGCCGTTTTCTTACTTGGTACTAACAACACCTAGAACAAATGTTGGCTTCTGATTTTCTATTATTTAAATATTCTTTTGATACATAAATTTGCGAGAGAAAATTGGCAGAATCTGATACCGCAAATTGAGATTTCTACAGCTTTCCCTTGAGAAAAGGGCACTTTTACTTTGGGGGGAAAGAAGGAATGTGTATTTTGACTCTAATGAGAACAATAGACACAACTGCCAGGGACATGTTTAAGTAAATGTCGCTAAACATTTTTTATCACTAAATTGACACAGGCTGAAATGCCAACCCTCCATAATAACATCTGAAATGCGAGTTCCGTCATCAGCTGCAGCAAGTCCGAAAGCCAAAATCATGGAGGCATTTCATTTTTGGCTTACTCTGTCCCAAAGTTACCACAGCAAACAGCATCACCAACACTTATTTTTTTTGGACAGTGCACCACCAAAATTTCATAAATTCAGTGAGAGAAAAAGTGCCATGATTAAGGCCAAAATTGTCACTTTCTCCATTAATAGCACTAGAAGACATGCCAGACAGATTGACTCATCTTTCATGCAAGAACAGCAGCAGGAGAAGGTATGCAAAAAGCCAAACTTTCCATTTCAAAAGTTCATACGACAGCAGTTCTAGCTCGCCAGGTACCGCTAACTACTCCTACCGACAATCAATTCATTTTTGCTCCAAAATTTCGTTCAAATCAACACAAGATTTGTTTTTTTATGCACGAAGAAGGAGCCAGGAAGTCAAAGGCGGGACCTCGTCTGAGCCGTCGATGGCGAGGTCGATGCGCGGGTGGTCGTCGAGCGTGGACAGCGGGATGCCGAGCGACTTCGCCTGCTCGTAGGTGCGCTTGGAGGTGGGCACGCCGACGATGCCGGAGAGCTTGCCCGCGGCGAGGAGCGCGCCGATCTCGGCGACGGCGAAGGCGGCCGTGGACCCCGTCCCGAGCGCACTGCCGCCAGCCGCTTCAGGTCGTCCTGCGTCAGCGCAGTCGCCGCCGGCGCGGACTGCGCGCGGAAGACGGCCAGGCGGGCACGGCGCGTGGTTGCCACATGGCGTGCGCCGGCTGCGGCTTGGAAGCGGACGGCGGTTGCGGTGGCGGCCATGGCGCGAGTGGGCAGTGCTGCAGCTCGGTGGGGTGAGGTCAGGTGTGAGGGGATGAGGAGGTTGGGTGGAGATGGCCGGATAGGGAGTTGGTGGTGG
>LAPY01005377.1:17666-27792 GCA_000970635.1 Eragrostis tef | reverse complement strand
TGCAGGCTTTGCGGCATTGGCGGCCGTACCTGTGGGAGAGGCGCTTCGTCGTCAAGACCGACCACTACTCCCTCAAGTTCCTGCTGGACCAACGCCTCGTCACGATCCCTCAACACCATTGGGTGAGCAAGCTTCTCGGCTTTGATTTTGCAGTGGAGTACAAGCCGGGGAAACAGAACGTGGTGGTGGACGCGCTATCTCGGCGCGACGAGGACACAGCAGCGATGCACGCCATCTCCATGCCGTTGTTCGCGCTGCTACAGGAGGTGCGCGCGACAAATTTGGCGGAGCCAGCGCTGGTGGCGCTGCGCGAGCAGCTCCAAGACGGCTCACTGCTGTTCCAAGACCGCATCTACCTGCCGCCGTCGTCGCCACTGCTGACTCAGGTCCTTGCGGCAGTTCATGACGACAGACACGAGGGCGTATAGAAGACTCTGCATCGGTTTCGGCGTGACTCCCACACGCTGAACGCCCGTGCAGTGATCCAGGACTACGTATGCGCCTGCGTGATGTGCCAGCGCCACAAGACAGAGCACCTTCACCCGGCCGGCTTGCTGCAGCTATTGCCGGTGCCTAGCGCGGTGTGGGCCGACATTGCGCTCGACTTCATGGAGGGCCTGCCCAAAGTCGGGGGCAAATCCATGATCCTGACGGTGGTGGACAGGTTCAGCAAGTACGCACACTTCATCGCCCTGTCCCATCCTTACACAGCAGAGACCGTTGCGGCGGCGTTCTTCGCCGAGGTGGTGCGCCTCCATCGCATGCCGCAATCCATCGTCTCCGACCGTGACCCAGTGTTCACATCGAAGTTCTAGAAGGCGCTGTTCGCGGCATCGGGACCCAAGCTCCACATGAGCTCCGCCTTCCATCCACAGACGGACGGCCAGAGCGAGGCGGTCAACAAAGTGATCGCCATGTACCTGCGCTGCATGACCGGAGATCGGCCACGGAACTGGCTGTGGTGATTACCGTGGGAGGAGTACATCTACAACACATCATTCCACTCTGCACTGCGCGAGACGCCGTTCCGTGTGGTGTATGGACGCGATCCCCCGACATTGCGGTCCTACGATGCAGGGGAAGTGCGCGTGGCCGCCGTGGCGCACGGGAGCAGGCGCAGCTGGTAGCGAAGCGCTTCTACGACAAGAACCACCGGGAGGTGTCCTTCGAGGTGGGGGATTGGGTGTGGCTGCGCCTGCACAGTCGCACACCAGCGGGCATCCCTGACGCCACTAAAGGAAAGCTACGGCCACGCTTTGTCGGCCCGTTCCAGGTGGTGGCCAAAGTGAACGACATCGCATACAAGCTGCTGTTGCCAGAAGGCACCCGCCTGCACGATGTGTTCCATGTGGGACTTCTGAAGAAATTCGTCGGTGAACCGCCGGCGGAGACTCCTGCCCTTCCGCCGATCCATAACGGCGCCGCCCTGGAGCTACCGGAGAAGGTGACCAAAGCTCGATTATGCCGTGGCGTGCGCCAAGTGCTCTTGATTGGAAAGATTTGCTGGCGTCCACTGCATCATGGGAGGATCTCGACGTGTTCCTGCAGCGCTACCGAGCATTTCAGCTCGAGGACGAGCTGTTGATCGAGGGCGGGAGAGATGTTATGTGGGGCAAGCACTACACCAGACGCGCCAACAAGTCCAAGGTGGGGTGAATGCCGTGACGTGCACGAGGAGTTGATGCTTGCCAGGGAGTTTTAGTTAGTTTGTTAGTCCAGATAGAGTCAATTAGCGTCAGGATTGAGAGTCATTTAGGATTGAGAGAGGATTGTAATCCTAGTTGTTAGGCCGGACTCTATATAAAGAGCCGGAAGAGTTCGAATAAAGGCAAGCAATGAGTTTTAATCAACCCCGTCTCTACCTCTAATCTACCTGCCTTCTCTTCTTAAGCTCAAGGGGAGCATAAACCCTGGTATCCACAACATCTTTGCTCTGATCAAAGCACATGCTGCCCAGCCCCACGGTAACCTTGGTTCTGATAGCCGAGATCACAAGCAACAATGAAAACATTGTTTGGTGATCCAATAAACTTTACAGATAAATAGAAGTTTCTTATGCTAAACGGATTCCATAGATAAATTAGCAATAGATTAGTTGAATAGTTCATAATTGTATTTTCTGATATCAGTTTTTAACTATATTTATGGACGAATTGGACTCACCATGCAGGGAAATGCATGGATCATGATAAGGGTATATGTTTGGATTGTTGTGTAATTTCCGTGTTTTTTTTATTACAATTTTTACAGGACTAACCTTTCATAGGGAAGTATCCCTCCGTTCATATATATTGATGTTGGGAGATGAACGGATGGAGTAGTTTTCATTGCTCAACCCACTGATATCACATTATTTGTTTGTCTGTAATTGCATTCTTTATTTGAATGGTAAAAAGGAAACAATTAACGTCAGTCCTTGATATTTGTTGGGCATGGAGTTGGGTAAATGAGCTTTCATGAGCCAAATCCTTGTATCAAAAGATGTTTGAAAATTTGCGGGGAAAAAATCATGGGGAAACAGCTGCATGCATTGCATTTGGTGGGATAATTTCTTCTGTAGCATCTCACGATTAGCTAGTGCTATTGACTGAGCACTTTTGCTAAATAACATTTGGTCCACAACATCAATTTTCACAGCAAAACCAATACTGCAGTTGCAGCCCATGCAACTTGACCCAAACACCCTGCAGACCCACCAAGATGTGCTATGGATTCATTTATTTGATGCTTATCAGATGGTCCACATCCCTCACAATGGATCAGAACAGACCAATAACCCAAACCCGTCTCATGTCCCGTCACCGACCTCCTTGCGACACGAGTGACAGCACAGGCTAAGGTCTCACATTGCCAAATCATAGGTCAAATTGTGCAATTATGATGTGACTGTGCGTATGTATTCGCCAAACCATACAAACTAATGCCATCTGCAGTCCTAGCTTTGAGGAGGCGACAAGAGCTGTGCGCTGAACGAGCATGACACTGAGGATTATCAGATAACAAAGCAGCATCTTCTTGATCATGGTTTTGCAGAAATATGTTAGACAAATTGGGGATTTTACTTAGGTTCAAAATTTGCCCAGTTCCCCTCTTCGAAGCTACCCAAGCTAAAATAACATTATTCATAAATGAATCAAAGAATACACTCTTTCTAGAGCATAAAAATTAACACTAATTGAGGCAGATTAAGGCCAAAACTGTTTAAATAACTCTAGCAAAAACATAAGCAACCCTAATCTTAACTAGCAACAGAAACCAATCAACTGGATTAAAAGGTTTCATGAGCTAGGATGATACATGTGTTAGAAAAACATTGAACTAACGTTTGGATGAACTAGCCCAATTAGCTGCGATCTTCGCCGCGAGGAAAGGGGCCTTCAGATGATTAGCAGCCCCCATGTGATCGAGATTAGGATTTAGGAACTGTCAGAGTGAGGATAACCCCGTGATTGATTGGCAACCTTGTCAGGTGGCCTGCTTCCCGTTTTGGTGTTACGCAGCACAACTAGCCAGGGAATGAATCCAGTTGTTGGTTTTTTGTTATGTGGGGCAAGCACTACACCAGACGCGCCAACAAGTCCAAGGTGGGGTGAATGCCGTGACGTGCACGAGGAGTTGATGCTTGCCAGGGAGTTTTAGTTAGTTTGTTAGTCCAGATAGAGTCAATTAGCGTCAGGATTGAGAGTCATTTAGGATTGAGAGAGGATTGTAATCCTAGTTGTTAGGCCGGACTCTATATAAAGAGTCGGAAGAGTTCGAATAAAGGCAAGCAATGAGTTTTAATCAACCCCGTCTCTACCTCTAATCTACCTGCCTTCTCTTCTTAAGCTCAAGGGGAGCATAAACCCTGGTATCCACAACACATCCAGTATCCTTGCTGCACACTATAATTCGAGCTTAGTTTACAGTTGCTCCTCAAACTTGTCATCGATATCATCTAAGTCCTCGAGCTCTATCAAAATGCATATTTTGGTCCTAAATCGTGTCATCTAGGCTCAAAGTTCCTAAAATACCCTTGATGGTGATGACTAATAATTCAAAATAAATTTTCATACTCTTTCATACTCTCTCTCTCCCTCAAATTATCATTGTCATTATAATTCATGCTAAAGGACATAATTTACACATATGACGGTTGATGGGCAACTATTTAAAAATGATTCTGCATACTATTAAGTTCTCTAAATTATTGTTTCCATTACAATTAATGGTAAAAGACATAATTATACTACATGATAGATTAACATACGACGAACAAAGGTTATATGTAGCCACGTCAGCAATAAAAGAGGTAGTTTCAGAATTTTGAACCTAGATGAGACACTTTAGCAAGTTTAGGTACTTAAATATTTTTAGAGTTTAGGGACCTAGATGACACACCATGATAAGGACCGCCCATGTATTTTATTCTTGTTGATGAACCAAGATTTTCCGCAATGTGTAAACCTGTCTGTTGCTTGCAAAAAGAAAAATCAGCCACTTCAAGCCTCAGTTTGGCCCAAGTGAAGATGATGCCTCTCAAGATATTGATCCTCAAACATTGAAATGCTCTCCTTTTCTAGGAAAGAAACTTAGTCGACTCAGAATACCATCACACGCTAGCATGTCATGTGGGTCTCACCTCACAGAATAACTCTTACGCTTTCGTCATCATTTAGCCGAAGAACTGCATTTCCAATTTGGACGTTTCGCCGAAGAATTGCATTTCTAGCTTGGATATTTAAGTGGTTCATGCTTCCTCTCAACTTCCAATATGTGAATATTCTCTCACTTGCAAGTAAGCTTTTGGGCCGATTCTCTTTGTGCGGAATTTTGCAACTCGGGTCCTTTCTTAAAAATAAGAGTAAAGTGCATGTGCTCGAAGTCCTCGACTCTTAGTTTGCAAATTCAAGTACCTAACTTGCTAAATAATCACTCGAGGTCCGATGCCTCTTATTAGTGTTAATTCTCATCAACTTGGTGTCTTGGTGGCATCCTAAAACAAGGTTGACTCTTTTTTATTTTGCATATACTATTCCTTTTGTATGGACTTGATAGTAACATAAATATAGAGTTGGTATTAATATGGCTGCCATGGAGACACGAAATGTGGAGCTTGTAATAATTTTTGCGCACTAGCCTTTTATAGTAGGAAATTAATGTCTTTATATGCCTTTTCATGGCAATAAATAGTACGTATTCATTGGTGGGATTACTTATGCTTCAAAATTTTCAACTATGCGCAAGTATATAACTAGAGAGATATCTCCTCCCATTAAACAGATGCAATTCAACAACAAAACCATCTTTGTGTTTTTGGTATTTGTTCCTTGTGTTGCCCCTTCTAGGTTAGTTCTTCCCAACATCACAATTATACTAGCACTGGTAGAATAGGCCTCCGAGTCCTCCCCCCTCACAAACAAGCCAAAGCACCAATATGTGACTTAAATACTTATGCGTAGTATGTTTTTCTCTGAGTGTAATATATATGCACTAGAGATGTGTTGTTTCCGTATTTACACGTGTCAATTGCTTTTTAATACAAATTCTACTCGAGTAGGAAAACCTTTTGGACTGGTCATCTCTAGCTTACAAAATTCTTGGAGCTGTACGTAGTTGTGATGATTAACTATATACGATGCTTGTTGTGGATGATTAATGTTAGTATGAGTATTGTTCTGTTTTAATAAAACCACTTTAGTTTTTCCATATAAAGTACAGATCATGTAAAGCTACTTTTCAAAGGTTGCATTTGAACTGAATTTTTATGTACATGAAAACTTGGTTACAACAGCTTTTGGCTTCTGGTATTAATATATCCCTCTCTGCTGCTCATATCTAACATCCCCTCATGCTCATTCCAATCTCCTCTCATAATGTTCAGAAGATTGAGGATTACATGAAGACAAAATTGAGGAGCAGCAGTGGTAGCCGCCTGGTGCACGTGGTGCTCATCTTATTTTTCATGCTTTTCGGTTGCCTAGCACTGCTTTGTAAGTAGACGACACTACTTATATTCTTTGTCCTGTTTAAACTTGTCAATAAAATACAGTGTATATGTCGTTGACAAATTAAATACTCTAACAGATGTTCCTGCTTTTCTTGAGATTGGAAATACAAGAAACTACCCAAATGGTCGTGCCAAGATAATTTCAAATGCTATTACGGTCAATAACACTACATCAACCGATGAGACCGATATATTCCTGAAATTCTGTTTGAAGTATAGGTGTGGGAGTATCTACTGCTACTGTTGCTTGAACCAAAAGCCGGTGCCTCTCTGTTACGATAGAAAGGAAGATTGTGAGGCCATTTGTCCCACATGTAACCCTTACTGCCCGCCACAACCATCGCCTCGAATGAATATGGATGGCAGGATGACACAAGAACTAGCAAATGCTATCATATATATAAGAAAAATATGAGGTTCAATGTTCTTAAAATATAACGGTTGCTAAATGAGCGAATAACACACTGAGCACAATATCAATAACAATTAAAGATTTGCTATACACATGTCATTAGGATCTGTTTCAACCATTTAGCCCCTTTTTTTTGTGTATTGGAACTGGTACATGTATCCTTAATACCGTATATGTTCAATCACCATATATCATTGATACAGCTAAAGAACACAATCAATTAATTAACAGATTTGCTCCT
This sequence comes from Eragrostis tef, assembly GCA_000970635.1. Taxonomy (NCBI): domain Eukaryota; kingdom Viridiplantae; phylum Streptophyta; class Magnoliopsida; order Poales; family Poaceae; genus Eragrostis; species Eragrostis tef. The sequence continues at coordinate 21,150 of LAPY01005377.1, read as the reverse complement.
AATCAATAGCGTAAAAGAGGGCATCAATTACATTCATAAGAAAACCACAAAAATTTGTTCAAAGAAAAACACGAACTAAAATCCTTTGTTGACTAGTTATCTACTTCTTCCAGAACAACAAAATGATGAAGGAAAAGAGGACTATAAAAGCATACATGAAAAGCGAGACCCAAACTACGCTTTTTGCCGCCTCCCTCTCCCTTACATCCAAAATCTTGGTGATTACCTCCTTAACAATGGAGGGGTGACTTCTCGCCAGGCGCTCGACATCATCTAACGCCATTGTCGCTCTCGTGTTCCTATTGGAAGCAATAAGTTCCAGGCACATTTTCTTGAGCTTGCCGCACTGATGCTGCTCCGCCAGCGCCAACATCAGCAAAACAGTGCTCACGAAGATGTTCTTGCACATCTTGTGCTCAATCAATGACTTCAGCTCCTTCAGTTCGTACCGGTCAGCAGCTCCCCGTGAGCTGACCGGCATCGTCTCCGGCAACGTGTCGGTGTACATGTAATGCAGCAGGGCCTTGAACGCTTCCGGATTCATGTCGCCGATGCGGATGTAGCTGGTGCTCTCCTCCTTGGCCGGGCCGAAGAAATCTGCCTTGAAAACCGGCGACCGGGCCGCGAGCACGAGCTTGTGCGCGGCGAACATCTCGCCGCGCACCTCGAAGTCCACGTCGGCGCCTTCTTTCGTCTCGAGGAGGCGGCGGAGGTCTGCGTGCAGCCCGGTGCCGGACGGCGGCGCGATCACGGCCGGTGTCTCCGGCGGAGCAGACGATGGCGGCGCCGTTGTGGCGGATGATGCACTCGTCAGGTGAGAGGTCGACGGCGGCGTCAGGACGGCGCGGCGTCAGGACGGCGAAGTCGCACCGGATCGTGAAGCTGTCGAGCTCGAAAAACTTCGACTTCTCCAAGTCGACATGCGAGACGAATGTCGACATGCCCAGCCCTGGCTTCCGCCTACTACCGAAGGCGCCGACGAAGCACGGCGGGCTGCCGCCCAGTTCGTGCAGCGAGAACCTGAACTCCACGTGGACGTCGTCGCCGACGGCGTCTCGGGCGTTGTCCATCCGGAGGAAGACAGCCATGGCGCCGGCGGCGTCGCTGGTACCCCCGTTGGGGTAGAAGGAGATGCGCCAGGAGTAGCCGCCGGCGACGAGGGCGTCGGACCTGACATACTTGCCGTTGGGTAGCTTCTTCCTGGTCTTCGAGTAGCTGTGGATGTCCAACGTCAACATCTTGGAAGATGGCGGCGGCGGCTTGGTCGTCGTCGGCGGCGGCGTCGACATAGCAGATCGATCCCTCTACTAGAACGGCGGCGGACGTGTGTTACTCTTGCTTGCTTGATGGACAAGGATTTGTAGATCGACTGAAGCCGTCTAGGATATATAAGAGATCTTGTTGTCGTGATTCTCTTTCTATAATGTAGGACATGCCATAGAAATCGTACGGTCAGGAATCAAGGAATACATTCCCATGTTTGGACGATTCACATTGCTGATCAATATTTTTGTGCTGACTGTATAGTCGGAAAAAAAAGGGTAGATCAATGCTGGATACATGCATGGTAGACACACGCGCATATTGATCATCGGCGATCAATATACAATGGTGTTGTTGAATAGGCTGTCTCTCTCATATAAGCTATGTAATCTTCATATGGTATATCAGACCACATGTAGTAATTGTAATTGCATTTATCCTTAATTTGTGGATGAGCAAAGAAATATTTATGAGTTGCATTGCAACTATATATAACTCGTATAATAGTGTAGAAGTCGTCTCATACTCCTAAATTTTAGTGCATGAGGTGGTTGCTTCGCAAAACAAACGTCTCTTTCTCTCACCAGCGTCGCATGAGACGGGCTATGAGACTATATACGTGTAGCATTGTATCTGTCCTTAACATCAAACATAAGCAAAAAAAGTCATAAATTGACATTCACTTAATTAGTAGTCTTTCAGCTGCGTTCTATATGTTACCATAGATGCAGGTAAAGCTCTAGCTATATCGAGAGTCTCCGACTCAACACGTGTGTTCGCATTTATGGTTAATTGTTTCTTTAGTGGTTCGGCATGTTCCCATCTACATTAAAATGACTCAATCATCAATTGAATAGTAATTACTCTTATATATATTGATTCCTTATATTTTATTGGCAATATTGTAGTGTTGCAATACTTCTGTTTGGATGTCACAAGACTCACAACTAGTATCTTTATACACTCTCTCAATTCTTTATTTGTTACCATAGTTATTTGTCGATGTTACGACGGTTAAAGAAACCAAGGCAAAGCAAAATATCCAAAAAGAATATAGGGATAAATAATGGCACAATCTCCATATGAAAAGAAACCTTTGTTATATTCAAAAATATCACCAACATGTTTTGTCAAATGTTGATCAACTAAAGAGTTGATGAAGTGATGATAATCAAAACATAAAAGTGAAATGCCTTGGAGAATTGCATGGCGTCACCTTTCTTGGATCCAAAATCTGAACAAGTAATTCCGTGACAACAATGGGGCAACTTCAAGAGCTAGATACTCCACATCTTTTTAATAGAATAAAGCAGTATCCTTAACTGTGTATAGAGCTAAAGAGCATAATCAATTAACAGATTTGCTCCTCATCAATCATGTAAAAGAGGACATTAATTACATTCATATGGAAACCACAAACCCAACAGAAAACATCAACCCACAACCTTTTTTGGACAAAAATTATCCCAGACCAATAAAATGACAAAGGCAAAGATGAGAATAAAAGCATACATGGAAAACGAGGCCCAATCTACGCTTTCTGCTGCCTCCCTCTCCCTTTTATCCAAAATTTTGGTGATCACCTCCTTAACAACAGAAGGGTGACTCATCGCGAGACGCTCGACATCATCTAACGCCATTGTCGCTCTCGTGTTCTGATCGGAAGCGATGAATTCCAGGCACATTTTCTTGAGCTTCCCGCACTGATGTTGCTCGGCCAGCGCCAGCATCGGCAGCACGGTGCTCACGTCGATGTGCTTGCACATCATGTCCTCAATCAGCAACTTCAGGTTCTTGAGTTCGTACCGGTCCGCCGCCAAGAGCAGGCCCTCGGCTAGCAGTGTCCCTTCTTCCCGTGAGCTAAACCGCATCGTCTCTGGCAACGTGTCGATGTACATGTAATGCAGCAGAGCCTTGAACGCCTCCGGATTCATGTCGCAGATGCGGATGTAGCTGGTGCTCTCCTCCTTGGCCGGGCTGAAGAAATCCGCCTTGAAAACCGGCGACCGGGCAGCGAGCGCACCCCTCGAAGTCCACGTCGGCGCCTTCCTTTGTCTCGAGGAGGCGGCGGAGGTCAGCGTGCAGCCCGGTGCCGGGAGGCGATGCCGTCACGGCCGGTGGCTGCGGCGGGGCAGACGGCGGCGCGGCGGTTGGTTCCGGCGGAGCAGATGGTAGCGGCGGCACGACGGCGAGGTCGCACCGGATCGTGAAGCCGTCGTGC
>LAPY01005376.1:0-12388 GCA_000970635.1 Eragrostis tef | reverse complement strand
TCTCTCTCTCTCTCTCTCTCTCTCTCTCTCTCTCTCTCTCTCTCTCTCTCTCTCTCTCTCTCTCTCTCTCTCTCTCTCTCTCTCTCTCTCTCTCTCTCTCTCTCTCTCTCTCTCTCTCTCTCTCTCTCTCTCTCTCTCTCTCTCTCTCTCTCTCTCTCTCTCTCTCTCTCTCTCTCTCTCTCTCTCTCTCTCTCTCTCTCTCTCTCTCTCTCTCTCTCTCTCTCTCTCTCTCTCTCTCTCTCTCTCTCTCTCTCTCTCTCTCTCTCTCTCTCTCTCTCTCTCTGAAGTCCGGCACTGTGAGTTGATCCCTTCTCCAGCTACAGCTGCTCTACAGGCGGGGCATCTCCACTTCTGGTGTGTCCAACTACAGCGCCGGCATGTGCTGACATTAGCCTTATCGCCTTCACACAACGCTTGCTAGCTGCGGTGCTGCTCGAGCCTTGAGGAGCTCGCCAGTGATCTCCAGACACGATTACGCGAGGCGAGGACTCCATGCTCCCCGAGGTCGCGCTTGGTGGCCACGGGTGCAAATCCGATGCAAGGAACACGTGTGCCTTGCCCTGGAGGAGTGTTGGAACAGAGAGATACATAAGCATGCAATAGCACACGAACACAAGGAAGAAAAACTCAGACTTGTGACACACCTGTTGATGTATCTCATAATGTACATCTTTAACTGTAAGAACTGGCATGCAACAGCCACAAGCCTAACTAATCTACATGAATGATACATAGACGGTCGCGAACTGCCGGCACTAGCACCGGCGTGAACAGCACGCACCAGCACATGAGTGCCAGGATGACTATCACACGTCCGTGGCAAGGCGGAGCTCTTCTTGGGCAGGAGGTTGAGCAGCATGGGCAGATCGTGGCCTAGGCGTGCAGCTCCCTCACCTCCTCCTTGATCCCGTCCACAGCAGTTTCTCCCGGTTGACGAAGCTGGCAGCGGGTGCCAGACTGCCAGCAAAACAAAACCGCCACCAAAACCAGACAGGGGGTGATTTAGACGGTTTGGCAAAGATGAGGGGGTAGAATACCTGGTTTACTAGTTGAGGGGGTTAAGTGATCCACTGCCAATAGGTTGGGGGGTGATCTAGACTTATTCCTATCTTTTATCCTCTTTAGATTTGAGAAGCCAGAAATGCAAAATATGTACTACCAATAAAGTTCGTCAGTGCAAAGGAGATGCCTAGTTTGAACTTTGAACAATTATATACTACATGTCTCGTCTGAGAAATAAGTTTTCTTCTGTGAAATAAATTAGCTCCCTCCAGTTTTTAATTCATGTCGTCAGAACAACTTTTCAGTCCAAAAATGAACTTAAGTGTTGTCATAATGCCATCAATTAAAAACCAAAGGGCGTATGTTTGAAGGATATACATATCACAATTATCCACGTAGCAAGCTTTTCAAGACATAAGATGTATTGAAGAAGAGAAAAGAAGAAATACAGAGAACACGTTTCCAAGTCTAGAAACACAAGAGATAAAAAAATTCCTCCAGTGCTCCAACAATCTAATGCACAGCTGACTCATGACTCATGTGCATGCGGTCCATTTTATATACTCAATCTTTTGTTCATGTGTCAAAATGGACGATTTCTCATAGTGTGCTTGTGCAAGTGTGCAGTTTTTGTCTATTCAATTGACAGAAAAGGACATTCAACCGAGTAATCTAACAGAGAGAATAGGAGTAGCAATGTTGTAGCAACTACTCAAAGAAAAACTTATGTCTTGCAATTGACAGAAAAGGACATTTGGCCAAGTTTCGTACAGTTTTCATAATTGTGATTTTAACATGCATGCAAATAAGTGCAAGACAAATACCACAAGAGTAGTCAACAGATATTGGGTGATTAACTGTACAAACCACGTCTCAAAAAAACTGTACAAACCACAATGAGTTCAGCAATAAGAGAATAAATGACCTTTGGCTTAGAAGCCCATGTTGAAGGCTTAAATGTGGCAAGTCGACGGAGCAAGTCACCTCGTTCCCATGGTCTACATGATGTTTGACAGAAGTCTACAGCGTTTCCAACAGCATTGGTACTAAGAGAAGGCTGATAATCTGGAGCAACATGAGATGATCCAACTTTGGACACTTGATCAGCACCCAACCAATCTATGCTAGCTACATTAGTCTGTCCAGGAGGTGATGCAGGACCAGCAGAGCTGAGAAAGGGGACAAAAAAGGGGGCATCAGTGCAGACAGAAAATGGAACAACATCAGTATACAGTATACATTTAAAACACAAAATGTCATAGCATTGTATAATTCAAGTTTAGTATCTCTCTGATAATATTTTGTATTGCCTCTAGCTCTCCAAATCATTCAAATCGAACAGATTTTTCCTAAGGAAAAAAATGTACTCATTGCAAGATCAATAACAAAAATGAATCTATAGGCTACCAGTGGAATTTTTTACGATGAAGATTAATCATGTCACATAACACATCAAGAGCAATGGCGTACAGTAGACCATCAAAGAATACACAAAGAAGTCATCAAGCTTTATTATTGGGGCGTTGGCACTCTCACTGCATTCATGATAACAAAGAAATCAAAGTCGATAACAGAACATCAAATCAAACCCATGATTTTAGTTCTGTAACTTCTGTTCCTTTGCTATCTATCTAACAATTTACCAAGGTAGAACTGTGTCAATGAAAGCATCGAAATCGCATATTTTAGCGGAAAACCACTGAACTAATACCATCCATGTAAAAAGAAACAGCCCACCAAAGCCACATATGCTTGGTCCTCGGACCACTCGTAAACGCATAATTGGCTCCAACAGAAATAACATGAAATTCGGGAATCTAGCTGGAACTAGATTATCTCATGGTATTGTCAGCTGTGACACACTGCCCTCCTCCGATTTACAGAACACCAATTCCCCACTGCAGCATAGCGCATACGACCTTCGACCAACCAAATTCTAATCCTCAAAACAAAAATCCCCATGTTCCGCTGCGAAAAAAAAAGTCTTTTGGTTACTGAGTAGCATCCTTCTTAGGGTTCAAGAGCACCCTACTCTAACCTACACGGCGACACTACCTGGCAACAATTACTAGTGCTACGAAGCCCACGAGAAAAATTCGAAATTTCCCAGCACCCGAATCACCGCACGGCCGGTCAAACCCGCGCGAGCCCCGATCCGGTGGCCAAACATTTTCAGCAGCAGCATGCCCGCGGTTCACGGCCCGGCGAGGCATGGTGGGTGCGCTCGGCCGGCCGGTCGGGGGGCGCCGCCGACGAGCTCCACACCTCCTCGCGCATCGCGCCCTCGAGCTCCAGGGGGACGGCCGCGGGGTCGGGTCAAGGCTGGGCAGCGCGGAGCAGAGCAGGACAAGGGCAGGCGCGGTGTGGTGTGGTGACGCGATGGCGATGGCGACCGCGACGCGAAAGCCGTGGGCGAAATGGAGGAGAGGAATCCCATCGCTCGCGGGCTGCAGCCATGGATGGGCTCGCATCGCACCGTCTGGGCTTCACGCGGGCCTTTGTTGAGCTCCACGCGGGCTGAGAGATGCTATCCAGCCCACTCAGCCTGCCAGAGAAATCTTGAGCATCTAACTAGGCCGAGTGTGAAAGGAGTCTTGGCCTATTGTTTAAGACCACCGAGTAACACCTTTGAGGTCCTGAGTTCGACTCTCGGTGGGAGCGAATTTTCAAGAATTTACTGGCGTTATGCGTTAAGTGGTAAGTGGCGTTCCCGTCGACAACAAGGCATCTTTGGTGACTTCGGGAATCTTCAGATATGTCGAGTGCTCGGTCTTTGGGAAGTGCTCATAGGGGTAGAGTTTACGTTCGTGTGTTCATAGGGATGAGTGTGCGCATGCGTGTTGTGAACGTTTGCGTTATACTTAGTAATTCTCAAAAAAAAATCTAACTAGGCCGAGTTGAGTTGTACTCACACTCACTTTTTCATGAGCATAAAAAGGAAATTTCAGGATCTCCATTTCTAGGGAAAGGAAAAAAGGATCTCTCTTAACCAAGCAGTTCTTCAACGCTGCCCTGCATGCCTTGAAAAAACGAGGGGGACAGAAACCAAACACAGTCCTTCAGACTTCAGATGTACAGGAACCATGAGGGGGACAGCACCTAGTTGCTGGAGCAATCTTCTACTGCATTATCATTTCAGAACATGCCCAACTGCCTGCACCCATGTGAACTCGTTCATTCAAACATGATTGTGATTTCAGGCTTGCCAAGCGTTAAGTTTTCTTCTGGGATTTACACTAAACCTCCATCAGCTGAAGTCGGTCAGGTCTCAGGGACACCCATGAGCTTTCCACGGGACAACAGACGAGGAACCAAGAAACACTGCTGGCTACTTTTGCATTGCAACTAACGAAGCAACTCTGCACATACTTCATTTATATTCACCATACTTTGGCTTACAAGCATCTATGCTAGATAAAAGAGTTCAAAAAAAGAAGAAAACAGTCCAAGCTGCTCATTTCATCAGCTCCTTCGTCTGGTTATCTGCTACTTCTAAAACTTGGACGCGACTCATGGTGACCTTCGGTGCTGCGTCTCGTCACCTTCGACGATGCCACTCTCCGGCTTCCACATCACGTCCTTCAGGCCATTTGAGATGTTGTGGTAGAACTGCACGATAGTTCAGCATATGACAAAATCAGTTTGATCCCACGGCGAGCTACTATTCCTTTCTGAATTAACTCCAGTAGCATGTATCGCAGTCTAGACTATAAAATCATGGACTTTACCTTGTGGAATTCGAGGGTGTCGCCGTTAGACTTGCGCAGCTCAACCATGTACAGCGAAGGCGTGACCTCGAAAACCTTAGTTATGAAGTGGTGTTGTTTCAGTCTAAGAACCAGCAAGAGCACTAAAAGAGATTATATTGCAAGGCAAAGGCAATCATGAAGTACCTCCGTTGCTATGGCCAGCTGGCCTTTCCTTCCAGGATTCTCCCCTTGCAGCTTCAGCTGATTCCATTCAAGGATTCTCATCAGAATTCTGCTCGAATGAAATAGAATTATGGAAAGAGTGTTTTGGATTTATTTAATTATAATACCTTGTAGTTGCGCTTCTGTACATTGAATCCCATGGGTCCTGCTGCTGCCTCAATTTTTGACAAAATCTCATTTGCAGGAAGCCTTGATGCAAATCTTGTTTCTCGCTTAACTGATCCCTAGTAAACATCAGGGCCGTTCAGTTAGGTAAGGCAGGCTGCAGCCATGGATGGGCTCCAATCGCGCCGTCTGGGCTTCACGTGGCGGGCCTTTGTAACGCGGGCAGAGCGATGCTATCCAGCTCACTCGGCCTGCCAGAGCAATCTTGAGCGTCTGGGCCGTGTTGAGCTGTCCTCACTCACTTTTTTCCCACGGGCATAAAAAGGAAATTTCAGGATCTCCATTTCTAGGGAAAGGAAAAAAGGATCTCTCTTAACCAAGCAGTTCTTCAACGCTGCCCTGCATGCCTTGAAAAAACGAGGGGGACAGAAACCAAACACAGTCCTTCAGACTTCAGATGTACAGGAACCATGAGGGGGACAGCACCTAGTTGCTGGAGCAATCTTCTACTGCATTATCATTTCAGAACATGCCCAACTGCCTGCACCCATGTGAACTCGTTCATTCAAACATGATTGTGATTTCAGGCTTGCCAAGCGTTAAGTTTTCTTCTGGGATTTACACTAAACCTCCATCAGCTGAAGTCGGTCAGGTCTCAGGGACACCCATGAGCTTTCCACGGGACAACAGACGAGGAACCAAGAAACACTGCTGGCTACTTTTGCATTGCAACTAACGAAGCAACTCTGCACATACTTCATTTATATTCACCATACTTTGGCTTACAAGCATCTATGCTAGATAAAAGAGTTCAAAAAAAGAAGAAAACAGTCCAAGCTGCTCATTTCATCAGCTCCTTCGTCTGGTTATCTGCTACTTCTAAAACTTGGACGCGACTCATGGTGACCTTCGGTGCTGCGTCTCGTCACCTTCGACGATGCCACTCTCCGGCTTCCACATCACGTCCTTCAGGCCATTTGAGATGTTGTGGTAGAACTGCACGATAGTTCAGCATATGACAAAATCAGTTTGATCCCACGGCGAGCTACTATTCCTTTCTGAATTAACTCCAGTAGCATGTATCGCAGTCTAGACTATAAAATCATGGACTTTACCTTGTGGAATTCGAGGGTGTCGCCGTTAGACTTGCGCAGCTCAACCATGTACAACGAAGGCGTGACTTCGAAAACCTTAGTTATGAAGTGGTGTTGTTTCAGTCTAAGAACCAGCAAGAGCACTAAAAGAGATTATATTGCAAGGCAAAGGCAATCATGAAGTACCTCCGTTGCTATGGCCAGCTGGCCTTTCCTTCCAGGATTCTCCCCTTGCAGCTTCAGCTGATTCCATTCAAGGATTGTCATCAGAATTCTGCTCGAATGACATAGAATTATGGAAAGAGTGTGTCGGATTTATTTAATTGATACCTTGTAGTTGCGCTTCTGTACATTGAATCCCATGGGTCCTGCTGCTGCCTCAATTTTTGACAAAATCTCATTTGCAGGAAGCCTTGATGCAAATCTTGTTTCTCGCTTAACTGATCCCTAGTAAACATCAGGGCCGTTCAGTTAGGTAAAGCAATCATGGTTTAGTTGTGTATTTCTTTTCTTATTATCTTGAGTTCAGCATAGCCAACAAACATAATCATACCGTTTGCTTCTCAAAGAGCGTGCCAAGATTGAGGCCCTGAGATGTGGAAATCAGCTCAAAGGCATTCATCACTGATGGTCTTTCTTCTCGCCTCTCAACAACAAGCTGAGCTGGGTCCTGCATTGGAAGGAATTTTTTACAATGCTCGTACACTACGTTGTGGAGCGCAATATGACTTGTAATTATGCACAAACTTACGCCAGATTCGTTAAAAATGGAGTTCACGTCATCCAGAGTAACATCTGCTGTCTCAAACCTAGGAGGCTGATACCCTTTCTTGAACCATTCATTGTTAATAAGCTCTGCAATAGTTATTCTCTGCACAAGGCCGTAAAAAATGACATGAGCTATCTATCACATACTAAAACAGATCATGTGCAGAATGGAGGCTGAAATGATGGGAACGAGCAGCAAACATACAGTGCTAGGATTAGGATCTAGAATTTTCTTGATGAGCTTCTTTGCACTCGTGGAGAACCAAGATGGACAGCTGAAGTCTGCTTTGAATATCTGCATGAATGGTCTAAATTTTAAGCACCCACTAGGAAAAAGAAAAATCAGGCATTCGTTGTTATGGTGAAGGGTGACCAACCTTCTTGTAAAGTGACATAAGGTTCGAATCTTCAAACGGGAGGTACCCCGCCATGAGGACAAAGAGAATCACTCCACATGACCAAAGATCAGCCTTGGCTCCATCATAACCTTTGTTATTGATAACCTGTACATCCAAGAGAGTTGTAACATGAGAACAAAATATTCACTTGAATGAAGATAAGCATATAATTTAACGCATGGATATCGTGAAGGACCTCGGGGGCAACATAATTGGGAGTTCCACAGGTTGTGTGCAGTAGACCATCCTCCTGCAAGTTGGCAGAAGATATGAAAAAATAATCAGCTGATTTGAATGAACTGTGTTACCATTGTAAAACATGGCATCAAAACACCGTTGCCGAAAACTATATTTTCATGTCAATTTTTTTACATCAACCAAATACAGACAACAGCCCTTTTACTTACTCGAACTTGCTGAGAAAGTGCACTCAATCCAAAATCTGACACCTTGAGAGTGCCAGAAGCATCAAGAAGAAGATTTTCAGGCTGAAAAATAAATAAAACATTAAGCATGCTGTCCTGCTGCCCCTTCACCATATCTGTAAGCACAGTAAACAGCACTCACCTTCAAATCACGGTGGTACACGCCTCTGCTGTGGCAGTAATCAACAGCATTGATCAATTGCTGGAAATACTTCCTTGCATCATCCTCTTTCAGCCTTCCACGCGAAGCCTACACGAAGGATTGTTACAAATGATCGCATGCTCATAACTGAAAGCATAATTTCAGGTATGGTTGACAGAACCGATCACTCACAATTTTGTCGAAAAGTTCACCGCCAGTGACAAGCTCCATCACTATGTAAATCTTTGTCTTGCTGGCCATCACCTTCACAAGAGACACACCAATTAAGAGGACAGGGACAAGCAAGATACAAAAGGTAAACTGTATTGAGCAACAATACAAATATTTACTACGAAGAATAATTGATTTTTTTTCTTTTTTCTTTTCTTTTTTTTGCGAGAAAGAGCATTCAGTGTTGACCATTTTTACTCTGATTTCCAGTTACAGATTGCACAAACCTCATCAAATCCATTTATTGATCAATTTTTCTGTTACAGATGGCATAGGATTAATCCATGGACAACAATATACCTCGTGCATCCGGATGACGTTGGGGTGCCTGATGAGCTTCATGGTCGAGATCTCTCGCTTTATCTGCAATAGCAACATCACGACACATCAAAATCAGAAGCTTAGGTAGCGTTCGTTTCCCGTAGATCTAAAGTTTAGAAGGACTTAAACAAAAAGAATCTAGTACTAAATAAATTCTAATGACAAAACCTTTTTACAGATAGGTATATTTTTACGAGACGAATCTAATGAGACTAATTAATTTATACTTTGATACAGTCATGCTACAGTAATCATCTTCTAATCACGGCTTAATTACTCTCATTAGATTCATCTCACAAATTAGACCGGAGTTCTACAGTTAGTTTTATAATTTAGACTTTATTTAATACTCTTAAATGACAAGATTTTTTTTAATATGACCTCTCTAAAACTTTAGACCTCTAAAACAAACACCTCCTTAGCCTCGAAGTCAAGAGGGCAAATTTGACCATCCCAGGCTCCCAGCCAACCAACGACGCGAGCACATGTTCCAACGAACACGAACGTGACGGGAAGCCCGTGCTCGCCTGCGCAGCCTGCTACCGTCAAAGCTCCCTAGGTGTATTAACTGGCTGCAGAAAGCCATCGTTTCAGAAGGATGCAATTACTGCTAGTTTTTCTATTCAAATTAATCTCGCGTTTATTATGATTAATTAAAATAATTTTACCGCGACCCAGCTGGAAGAAAACACATTAAATTTAGCAGAACTTAACGACGAAGAAACGAGGAATCAATACTACGGATGCAGAGAAGAAGAAAAAAATCTACGATGCAGAAACAGCGGAATGGAACAAAATTTCCCTTTCGACATGAAAAATCCAAAAAGGAAAAAGCGAAGAAACCGATAAGGAACATCAACGGAATCAACACCGCTTTCTGCACAGGAAACGAATCGTGATGGAAGAACGAACCCATGACGAGAACAGGGTCATTCAAAAACACAAGAAACATATATATGAATGGAACAGGGAAGAAACAGAGGACATGAACAGGGTGTCGAATCGGGCGGCGGATGCGGTTGGATTACCTGCGCGATCATCTTGTGCCGGAGCACCTTCTCCTTGTCGAGGATACTTGTCCTTGTCGAAGGTACCTTCCCCGAGCGCCCGCCCGAGCTCGTACCGCCCCACCCGCGTCTTTCCCACGGACACGCTCATCTTCTTCTCCGGTTCCGGCCGGTCAATCGAAACCTCCACGCCGCCGGCGAGGAAGCCGAAAAAGGAGGCGCCTTTACCGGGATGCCGGATCTGAGTGAGTGAATCTACCAGTTACCTACGCGGGAAAGTTCTAGGACCTCTTCTTATCGCAGGGCCTCCACTGCACGAACAGTTCCTGGTGCTCCTCGCCTTGCTGCCGCTGCCGCATCAGGCCTCGCTCTGCGCTCTCAGTGCCGTACCGGCAGCTGCAGGCATGGAAGGGGCAGGGAGCGGCGATGACTGGCTGGTTAGCAGAGGGAGGCGGTTAATGGCGGTGGGTAGAGGGAGGGTGGAGAGGTGAGGGGAGGGTGATATGTATAGGCAGGGAAGGAAGATGATTAGGAAGAAGACGAGGAAAGGAGAGCGCGCGGTCGCGGCGCGCGTGACGACCGATGCGGGCGATGCAGGGGAGGCGGGGGAGGCGTGGCGTCTTCGTCGAGCCTTCTCTGGTTTTCCAGTCAGTCACCGACTCCTCCGAATCATCTGACTGACGGTTACCACTAAATATACTAGTGTTTTCTCAAGAACTAATCAATGGGTATAAATCTTTTTTCGATGAAAATCAAAATCGATGTTAATCTAACCTTAGTAACAGCTTGTTTCAAATTTTATAAAGGAAAAAAGGCCGTTAATTTACATGAGGTTCACGTGTATAGTGTAATATTATTTTCTGGGAATAAATATGTTTATGTTACTTTCGTCTTGTGTAGTGTAGCATGTACAAATGTTGGTAACTAGCATAGTTTAGCGACAACTGGTGTTGCTGAGGCAGCTGGTAACTTTGTTTAAGTCTAATTCAGCGTTAAGTGCGTGTGTAATCCTTAATTTGGAGCCATGCGCAGTAGCGATTGGTCATGATAGTGACATGGTGGGCCCGGAAGGAGGAAAAATAATGGGGACACCGTGCTAGTGCCTCTGTTGGTTCCCCGCTTCACCAACGGTTCATCATGTTCTCCAAAAGAAAAAAAGGGTGATGCTCTTTAGCACATAATTTTGATTCTCTCTAGAGAAAAAAAATGATATATCGTGTTTATGTTCAGAATAATTTGGTGAAGATACATAATCACAGTAATTATATAGTGAATTTCACAGTGAGATCTTTGTTTTTTGCTTGGAGGTGTTACGTGATGCGCCCCACCTCATTTTCAAACTAAAAAGTTGGTTACATCCACCATCCTCAGAGTAGGGTAGGCTTTTCTGGTTTGGTTTTCTTGTATCCATCTCAATGCTGGTGGTAGCATGATGCACACTCTGTTTGATGGGTTTGTTTAGACATTATTGATGACCACTATCTCTTTATTTGTCTTAACTTGTCCGGTTTATTTTCATTTTTTGGTTCCATTTAGCAATCACTAGCCAACTTGTACAGTACGTCATTAATTTGAGTCACTTCCTTGACAAATACACATGCTGATCCTAGCTATTTATCCATATACATTGACATTGCTTTTTATCTATGACAATGTGATGTGCAAATGGTTTAACGTGTTGGTGGCTTATTTCATCCATGTTGCACCATCTATGCATTTCAGATTAGCAATAATATTGTCTGACATGTAAAGGCGAATAAAAAATATATAGGACATGTAGATTCTTGTTTGTATTCGCTTATATTTGGATTGATTTTAGTGTTGCATTGCATGACGATCATCCATGTATGTGACATCGGATACTACATGAAAAGTCCATTCGTTCACACATTTTGTACATGGTGACTCTAGGTCAGTTTCTTTAAGTTCTTTAATCTGCATGCAAATGATTTTTTCAGATAATTAAATTATCTTTGAACTTTGCATGGAAAAAAGAAGTGCTTTTTTTTAATTGCTAAACATAGTTTCTTTTTTTTGGGATCTACTAAACATAATTTCTTCTAGCACTGTTTAGAAGATTACTTAGTATAAGACATCACCAATATGTGTCAATATAAAAGCGAGATGTAAAATGAGCTCAATGACTATCATGCAGAATTAACTTCATGTATTGTTACGATTAAATTGAAGGGTTTGAATATTAAGGTTCGTGAGCCCATTGCAGAGGAGTTGCTCCATCCGGGTGACCATACCAACGTACTAGCGTATTGCAGGATCGAAATGTTCGTCCACGTCATCACTCATCAGGCAGACACGTGCACGCTCCATGTGTCGAGGGAATTCGGGTCTTCGACCTGCTCCAAATCGGGGCTTCAAATTCTAGTGGAACGAGCGACTTGTTTAGTGTACTGAGCTTTAGGTTATTCGGCATTAGGTTAAAAAGTTGGGACTTCTTTAGAGTACTAAGCATTAGGTTATTAGAGTAACGACAGAGCGAGCATAGCTCAACTGGTTAGTTTTTTTTGGTGGAATCAATATCCATCCAAGTTTAAGCTCTCATTTAACACGAGTGTTGCATATTTACAAGTATTTATTTTTCTAGTGAAAAGCTACGTCTTAGTCGACACTAAGACACATGTGGTGTGGTGATTTTGTGAATCTCGTCGGCTCAGTCTTTCCGGAATGCTCATAAGAGTAGAAGTTATGTACGCATGTGTATAAAGGTAAGTATCGTGTGCGTTTATAAGTGTCTGGTTTGTGCTATATTTTAAAAAAAAGGTTATTAGAGTATGTGCGTATAGGGCCAATTTTCCATGGCACACTTTATTACCATTCATCAAAGCACAGTCGGTATTTGATAATTTTTTATGTGCATATCATATTTATAGAAAAATGTAGGTAGGGGGGGGGGCAGGGGGGTGGAGACCTGTCGGTGTTGTGAAACCGGCCGACAAGTAAATTTG
>LAPY01005374.1:19951-30273 GCA_000970635.1 Eragrostis tef | reverse complement strand
TCAGTGATGATTGATTAGTCTCAATAATGGTACAGATTTTTTCACAATGCTTGAAATGTTCTATAAATTGAATCTGTAGATTCATTGATACTTGTGTATTGCCCGTGATTATTTTTGATTGATAGTGACAGCTTGCTAAATGTTATCTGCATTTTAGCTCAGTCCCATCTGGTTGCATGTGTTGCAATATTTTATTATCTCTGTCTGTTCAGTGCCTTCAGGAAATAGAGTTTCAAATTTTATTACTTATTGAAATCTGCTACTGTAAGATTTAAAACATAAGCATGATTGTTATGCTCTTACCTTGCTATCAGGCATGACATTTCTTTCAGCATCTTTCAATTATTTACAGAGGCTCAATATTTCATAATCTAGCTTTCAATGTATACTAGTTTGATCGATTAGTTGCAACACAGTGGCTCTAACCATAATAATATGCCTATTCCAAAATCATGTTGTGTATCTATTCTAGTCACTGCCCTGAGAACACTTAATTGATACCTGTCATTAATTTGACTATTAGACTGTCAATGGTAATTTATTTTTCCTGATGTTTGTCTTTTGCATTTGCAGGTGCCATGAATTCAGGTTCTTATTTCAGCAACCTTATGTCAAGTGTCCCTTTTATTCCTCCTGTCCAACATGATGCCATCCAACCTGATGACGACATAGGAGCCCAAAACATGCACCAAGGAGCTGCGAAAGGAAGAAGCAAAAGCTACAGTGTTGATGAGGACACACTCCTTGTGTCAGCTTGGCTAAACGTGTCATTGGATCCAATTCAAGGAGTTGATCAGTCACGTAGCACATATTGGAAAAGAATACATGACTATTTTCATGCCAACAAGACATTCGATTCTGATCGCACCCAAGGCTCCCTAATGAACCGTTGGTCTGGTATACAACATGATGTCAATGCCTTTGTTGGATGTCTCTCCAGGATTGAGAGTAGAAACCAAAGTGGTTGTAATGTCGACGATAAGGTTTGAAATCATTGTACATTTTTTATTCTTCGGTTAATTTTGCAGCTTACTTTATTGCAGTACTTCAGCTATAATATGACATGGTTGTCTTTTCTGAATTGCAGATTGCGAGTGCATGTACTATGTTTAAGGCTGAAGACAAGCTTCATTGGAATTTTCCGTACATGCATTGCTGGAAGATATTGAAGGACAAGCCCAAGTGGATAGATAGGCGCAAGCAAAGTGCAACTCAGAAGCCTGCAAGTAAGAAGCAGAAGACATCACCCAATGCAAACCCTTCATCAGCACCTGCTGTACTCGCTGCTGGTCATGTTGGTGAGACTCAGGCATCAGATGGTGCACAAGAACGACCTCTAGGAAACAAGAAGGAGAAGGTGAAATTATGTCAACGTTTGAGCATGGAAGCAGTGGACTACTTTGTGGCAAAGAAGAAAGAAACAGATGCTGAGAAAGATTTGAATAAAGAGGAGAGGTGCCAAAAAGCTTTTGCATTGCAGGAAGAAAGGATTAAAATTGAGAAAAAACACTTTGAGTTCAAAAGACAACTGGAAGAAGATAGGATCATGAACATTGACTTGGGCACTTTGTCGTACAAGCAGCAACAGTACTATGAAGCACGTCAGAATGAAATCCTTGCAAAACGTTGCAACTTTTAGAATGTCAGATTGTCATTGTGTTATCTCAGTCTCTCATAGTCCCATAGAGTCAGTGTCGAAGTCTAATTTCAGTTTCAGCAGTTAGAATCATCAGTGTGTTATCAATTTATTTTGGAGTTACCATTTAGTCATGGAATATTCAATTTGTGGTTTCATCAATGTTTTCTATTGAGAAGTGTGTGCTTTTATTATTAATATAATACTAGTTCATCGTATTGTGAGATTTTCTGAACTTATTATTGGGCCGATGCTATGCTTGAACTGAAAATCCTTTAGTGTACCTTCTTTACAGGTTCTACAACTTGTCTGTCTATACAACTTGTCTGGTCAAAACTACAAGTAGAATCATGTGCTTCTATTATTATCATATAACAGGTAAGCTTCTGTACAAGAACAGACAAACTAGTTCCGCATGATGCCTCAATCTCACATTCAGATATTATTCTTTGCATTTCTTCATGCTGGCCAACAATACGAAAAAACATATGAACTTCTCAATTGATAAAGCAATGGATGATCTATGCATTCAACATTAACCTGACTTAAAAAAACATCAAACCGGACACTAAAAAAACCCATCAAACCTGACATTATAGCAATATTCTATTTATTTCATGACACAAAATAAAATCATTGTATAAATCTGGATGATGACGCCACAGATGCTCCACCAGATCTGCTTGAAGCTGTGTGTGGGTTTCTTTATCCTTGATTTTCTTGTAAATTTCAATGAAAGCTTCGAGTTCAGGTGCTTCGTCGTGGGATACTTTCACCTTGTCTCCGATGTTGTCATAATCGAAATCATCCTCTTCCTCTCTCTCATCCTCAACAATCATGTTATGCATAATGATCAAGCCTTGCAAAAATTGGAGATCTTTGAAGCACATTGATGTCATTGTGTGAACCTGGCATCCCAAAGAATGCATGCCAAATCCAAAGATCCTTAGAAGCAACTGCTTCTAGAATAATTGTAGGCTCCTTTTTATGCCCTCTATACATACCGTGCCATGCAGTAGGGCAGTTCTTCCAGGTCCAATGCATGCAATCAATAGAACCAAGCATACCTGGAAAACCTCTACTCTCACCAATTGCCAGTAATCTAGCGGTATCCTGTTCATTAGGCAATCTCAAGTACTCAGGACCAAAAACCTCAACAACAGCTTTGGAAAACTTTCTCAAACATTGAAGAGCAGTACTCTCGCCAATACGAATGTAGTCGTCCATAGCGTCAGCGGCTACTCCGTAAGCAATCATCCGAAATGCCGCCGCCACCTTCTGCAAGCAAGATAGTCCCAGGGTTCCAGCTGCATTCCTCTTTTGAACAAAGTAATCATCGTGCTCCTCAACAGCATTCATTATGCGCACAAAGACATGACGCCTCATTCGAAATCTGTGAAAAAGAATTTTATTATTTATTTACACTAGAACGCATGTATGAAACATAATTTAACAAAATGACAGGTACATATACGTACCTCCTCCTGAAGTAGGGCGGCCCGTATATAGGATCATCTGCTAAATAATCTCGATACAGTAGAAAGTGCCATGAATGCCGATCACGATTCACAGTATTATGTCCATCGACAGAGCCGCGAGGAAGTGGTTGATCGAGCGAATCTTCTACAATTATATGTGCAGCATCCAAAAAGAAATTCTCCTCGTCATCTGAAGATGGTGAATCAATTACCTCGTTCATCACAAACTCGTCGAACTGATTAGGATCCATGGAGCCTTGTTCCCTTGACAGTGCCGCAAGGAATCGCCTGTTCACGATCGTCAATCAACACTTTTCGCTGCAAGGAATTGCCGGATCATGAGCAGGCGATCTCAGTTGAAAATCAAAACAAACGAAGTCGTCCTTACTCTACAATCCGCTGGTGGCATCACAAAACGGCAGCGCTAGAGGAGATCGATCGCAGCCTGCGGCAGGACGGAAAAGGAGATCGTGAGAAGAACGATGGGAAAAGGAGATCAGGTTTGCGTCAGGAAGGAAAAGGAAGAAGTAGCGCTGCGTGAGAAAAAAAAGGATGGCCCACAGATGACATGGAAGATTTGAAAATAGATTAGACTTGGTTTTTGCGATGCTGTTGGATTCCATGATGTTTTTTCGGTGATTTCTATTTTACAGACTAGCTAGAAAAGGTTAATTTGGAATTTTTTTTAGAGAGCCTGTTGCGGATGCTCTAAGTGGTGTGTACTCTGCATAGACCCAAAAATAGAGATACAAGGCCTTTCTAGAACTAGTAAAAACTAGTAACAATGTACGTGTGACACACACGTACCTTAAAGGCTCAAAATGATATTTAAGATGAAGCTGATAATATGATATATATATATATATATATGAACAATAAAATCATCTTAATTAATCCAGCAAATAGTAGTAGATTTGGTAATACAATAAAGTGCAAGATATAATATTTTTCATTCTCTAGATGCATGGAGCTGTTGTAACCATCATTTTTCTTACAAGAAAAATGTTGATGGCAGCAACAGCAACTGCTTCGTACTCTCTGGGAAACTGCTTCGTACTCCATTGATAACTGAATTATTGATATGGAGATGATTCGTGGAGACTGACCCGCCCCACTGATAACTGAATTATTTGCTCGTTTTGCCTTTTGGGGTTTTGGCTAATAACTGCAACAGGCAGGTAGTGCATAGGAGTAGGTTGGTTTTTTTCCTCCATTTCTGAGAAACGATTTTCGGACATAGCGAGAACTGGGCCGATTCATTCAAGCCTTAGGCCAGGCACTTCCTAGGCTCTGTAGTCCAAGGCCTTGGAGGCTTTGGGTCGAGGAAATGGAGGACGGGTCCAGGAATGGGCTAGATATATAATTGGGCCACCTCATCGAAGCCTGATATCGCTCAACAAATTTCCATTTCCTGGGATATTGCTCCAGGTCGTTGCCATATTTCTTAATAACTAGTAACAATGTACGTGCGACACGCACGTATCTAAAAGGCTCAAAATAATATTCAAGTTGAAGCTGATAATATGATATATGTGGACAACAAAATCATCTTAATTAACCTAGAAAATAGTAGTATGGAGCTAGATGTATGGTATTTTTCATTCACTGGATGTATGGAGCTGTTGTAACCATCATTTTTTAAAAAAATTATGAAACCATCATTTTTTTAAAAAAAATGTTGCTGCCGTAAATTATTTTATAACGTATCAAGGAATTGGCTAAACGTTATTTCATTATATTAGCTTTTCCATCATGTACTTTAAATTATCATTTATCCATTACTAAGAAATATATATCATGCTCTAATTTTTTTATAGGAAACTATCTTCCCTGGACATTAGTGTTCAACTATTTTTCTGGCAATATACAAAAAATGTCCATCACTACAGAAAATGTTATAACTGGAGGTCGTCACCACACGCAAGATGCAAAACCTCATTTAGCATTAGGCTAAAATAATATTATATCCAAAAAGCTCCAAAATATTACTAATCTACAGATCTGGACACATACATAGTCACTGCAAACCTGGTTCGATAGGGACGGGGGACGGGTTCGCAGGAAGAGGGACGAAGGCTGAGAAAAAATAAGTACAAAGGGGGTATACCTCTTCAGGACGCTTTTACTCAAGGTGGGACTTGAACCCGATGATAATTTGGGTTCGCCGAACCCGGTTTGGAGCGAAGGTAA
The DNA here is from genome assembly GCA_000970635.1 of Eragrostis tef. Taxonomy (NCBI): domain Eukaryota; kingdom Viridiplantae; phylum Streptophyta; class Magnoliopsida; order Poales; family Poaceae; genus Eragrostis; species Eragrostis tef. The sequence continues at coordinate 24,969 of LAPY01005374.1, read as the reverse complement.
TGATTATGAAATCACAACGAGATGGAAGGAAATCACTACAGATTCATGGATTGGGGAAGGAAATCCTTTTCCTCGTCCCCGCGTCATCCTGTGTGATGTTAGAGTCGCGATTCATCATATCCCGGCCATGACCGCGTCATCCTAATCCAAAAGCACAAACCGGGGACACGAACCATACGAAATGGGGCCAGCGAATCCTTTCGAACCCGACTCCGACTTAGGGACGGCAAATTGGATTCGCGGTTCGAGGCCATCGAACCCAAATCTGGTGACTATGGACACATATAATGCGTCATGTCAACACAACAAAGGAGTCCATTTTCATGCAAAAATGACACAAGAACTTATCCCTTTAACTATTCTTATTCTTTGAACTTGGAATAACAACAACAATCCACGAACCACAATACATTTTCCATGATATGCTGGGGAAGCACCCAGATGAACTGCAGCTTACATAGTCCTTTGCTGTTCATCACTGCTTCAGTAGACAAAATATCTGTTATCAGTTGCTGCAAAAACATAAATCCATGTAATAATAGAAATTGTCAGGCTTACAGAAAGTCATCTTTTATAAAAAAAAATCTCTTTTTTTTTCACATAGAACAGAGGGACACCAAAATAAACTTGAGAAAACAGAGGTAGGGGACTCCCCTGCCGTTTGCCTAAAAAAATGATAAATAAAGAATTTGAGGGAACAATTATTGAAAGCCCAAAGTTTAGCCAGTTTAGGGTAGCTATTCTCAACCTTGATGAGAAATCTAGCGGCCAATTTTACATGGAATCCCAGACAGGGTTGTGGAGCCTGAAATCCGTGGATGTTCCATGGCGTAGCACCCTCTGCTATCAGTAATAAAGAAAAAAGCAGGTGAGACATTTTTCAGTTTACTGCGCTAAACTTCAGAACAAGTCAAAATACAATGAACCAAACTATAATAAGCATAACAGACAGGAAGGAAAAAATAGATAGAAAATGTGGTGGTAGAGAGCTTTGTCAGTTGCCAAATCCAACCTGAATTTTCATCTCTTAAATGTTTTAGTGCAGTAAGCTCATGAAGGGGCCCTCGATTAGGAAAAACAAAGGTCACCCAGTAGTAAGCTTTTGAAGGGACACGCAATTAGGAAACTTAAAATTTACTTGCAAATTGTTGTCTAATGGTGTCATAATTTTCAAAACTACATCTTGTTTCAATGTAGTCAAATTCATAATGCATCACAGGTATCTGAGTTTTAAATATCAGCAGAGATAGGATATGCGAAAATGTGCAATTATGAAGATAACAGGGTTTTTATTGCATTATGATTTCCAACCATTCAGAAACATGTTTTCAAAAAAGTCAAGTCAAGTGAGCCCATTTAGTTGGTAACCTCGATAATACAAGGCTTTTGATGCTCTGCTCACACAAGTAGGGCAGTTCAAAGCTCTATGAATTCAGTAAATCTGCACCAAAAGGTCATTCAGTTCAATGTTTCTATCTATCATTAAAAAATGCATGTATTTAGTAAAAGCAATAATTCGATGGAAGGATTCAAATAAAAAATTGTTTGAATTGTTCACTTTTGCTGCTTTCATGGAACAACCAATTTTGATAGTCTTCCGAGAAAATCAAAAAAAGTGTAGAGAATTTCTTAAATCTCACCTCAAAGGAGATAATGCAATAGCCATCAATGAAATACCCAACAAATAAGAATTTGCCTTATTGCCAAAGCTTTTTTATTTAACAGCACCAGTAACTAGTGTTACTGATAACCTACAGATGAAATTGTGAGATAAGACTAAAAATTGATCGATGATTTCTTAATTTTTCTATAAACTTTCAAGATTTTCAGAAGGAGCATTTAACCGGTGAAATAAGCTTACACTTTTAGATGCAAAAGGTTCTTAAATCAAGAGAAATAAAAAGAAGGACAAACAACATAATAGAAATGAGCCACTATTATATATCTCATTCGATTTTTTAACCAATAGTGACCTCTCAAGAGACACCACTATCTTATTATATATCTCATTCAATGCTAATTGCGTCAATCACCTTCAGTAAAAGAAATTTTTTTGATGTCAGGGTGCTCTTACCTGGACAGCTCCTTGGGGATCCCTGGCCGCCACTACGAGTAGGTTATCGGCCACCTTCTGCTGTTCTCTAACTTTCTCAAAACCTGACATAGGACCCTTAGAAATAAATATAAATCTATATTCAGCTATGCTGAACAGCCTTACCTATCTTACAATATTGTCTCTGAATCTGAAATGGCATCCAAGCATTAACCTGCATTTTAGAAAAACTAAACCATCACAAACAAAAAATGATTTATTGTTTACAGTGTGCTTCATGTTTCATATTGAAATATGCAAAGAGAAGAAAATACAAAGCTACAATAATAGAGCGCATAGCCAAGCACTGTCAGACAAAACTCAGATGAGTGTCTGAGATGTTGAATTGATCATCAGCCGCCATCGCAATAAATTCAATGTGGCAAGACGATATTTGAATCTGAGCAATCTAAAATCAGCAGAATATCTGACGAGCTAGGAAAAGAGTTATAAGCATTTCTTGATCAAATCAAAGCTGCGGTGCAAATATTGACAGGTTAAACCTCTAATAAATTAGCATGCTTGACAAATCCTATGAGCATTGGATGATTAGTCTCTGATACTTCTATAGGTTCAGAATCAAAAGTATTTCGCTGAATCAGAAACTGTCTAAACACAACTCGCCCTAATGAACTTTTGAGAGAGCACTTCAAGAAGTACAAAATTTCTTTATTACCGAGGATATCATACAGAAGAACTCAAAAATTTGAAATTGAAACTAAACGGTCTAGATTTCATTATGGAACATATGATCGGCAAACAAATAAAACAACTTTTTAAAATATTTTTTTCTCAAAAATGCAGGAGAGCTACGCTTCATTATATTAAGAAGAAATTTTTGGGACAAGAACCCCATACAACACACACACACCCACACTCACTCCACCCTTTTCTAAATTTACATTCGCGCCTGTTTGTATATGGAAAAAACGACCACATTCCACTCTAAGCTAACCGCCCCATGGCCGACGCAGACAAGGAGGTCAGGCCGCGTGCCCCAGCCATCTCCCAAATGCGCCTTTCATCGTGTGCAGTCATGAGTGCCCGAGTTAAACTTGGAGCCAGCCCTTCAAACACGCACCCATTATGGTGAGTCCAAATGACCCAAGCTCCAAGCGCGACCAACGAGATAAAGCCATGCCTCTTCTGCTCTGGAACAGCTTGCCACGCCGTTTCCCACCAAGTGTTAAATACCATGTCTGTCGGTTGAGGAGCTACATCCTGTAGACCGAAGAAGGATAGTGCCATATACCAGAATTGCCGAGCAAAGGGGCAGGCCACTAGGAGATGATTGATCGTCTCCTGTTCTTGATCGCATAAGACACATTTTTCTGGATGGTCCAGGCCTCGGCGTGCTAACCTGTCCGCAGTCCAACATCTATCGTGCGCCACAAGCCACAAGAAGAATTTGCATTTTTCAGGTGCCCAGGTTTGCCAGGTGCGGTCCCACGGTCCAAACTGAGTTGAACCCAAAAACAAGAGAGAGTAGGCAGATTTTGCTGAGTACTGGCCCGTTGAACACAGCCTCCAATAATGTCTATCTTCGGCTTCAGGTTGCAGCGTAAAGTCGCGTATGACATCCCAAAGGGCGAAGAACTCATTCAGCTCACCGACAGTGGAGGCCCCTCTTGCATCCCTCAGCCATAGGTGCTCGTTAAGCGCTTCAGCTACCGTTCGTTTTTTGGTGTTACTCTTAGCAACTACCCTGTAGAGCTGAGGAGCAACATCCACTATTCGCTGCCCATGTAGCCACCTGTCTTCCCAAAAGAGAGTGGTAGTTCCATTGCCGACCTCTGTTGACATTGCCACCTCAAACAATGAACGAACCTGATCAGGAACTTGTATCGGGAACATGCTCCAAGGTCGATGAGGATCTGTTTTCTGCAGCCATAACCAACGCATCCGCAGAGCCCATCCTAGGTTTTTCAAGTTAGAGATTCCCAATCCTCCAAGTTCCTTGGGCCGTGTTACTTTCCCCCAAGCGACTAAACAGTGGCCTCCTTTTGCCTCTTTCCTTCCTCTCCATACATATCCCCGCTGAATTTTCTCAATAGCTTTGAGTGCCCATTTTGGTAAGTCCATAGCCATCACCAGATAAATAAGTATGGCTGTCATTACAAACTGAACATTAACCACCCGACCAGTTCTATTTGTTAGCTCTGATTTCCACCCAGGTAGGGGGTCAGTGAGTTTGTCAATGATTGCTTGTATCTAATTTGGAGTGAGCTTCTTCAAAGACAGGGGTAAACCAAGATAGCGACAGGGAAATCTGAAACAACACATTGTAGATTGCTTTGGATTACCTCAAGGTCTTCTTCACGACACTGAATAGGGTATGCGCTGCTTTTCTGAACATTGGTTTTGAGACCCGAGGCTTCCCCAAACAGTTGTAAGATATCCATGGTAATCTCAATGTCACTTGCCTCCGGTTTAAGAAACATTACAACGTCGTCAGCATAAATAGATATCCTGTGCTGCAGTGCTCTAGAGGACAGTGGCTGAAGTAAACCGTGGTCAGCTGCTTTGGAAACCATGTGACCCAACACATCCATGACTAGAATGAAAAGCATCAGGGAGAGGGGGTCTCCCAGCCGAAGCCCTTGCCGATGAATGATGAGTTCACCAGGCGACCCATTAAGCAGCACTCGGGTTGATGACGTCCTCAATAACCCACTTATGATGTCGCACCATATCTGACCAAAACCCAGGTGTCGAAGCACCTCAATCAGAAAAGACCAAGAAACCGAATCAAACACTTTAGATATATCCAATTTGAGAAGAAACCGAGGATTTTTTTGTTGGTGCAAGAAGCGTGCTATCTGCTGCACCAACATAAAGTTGTTGTCGGTGTTGTGAAACCGGCCGACAAGTAAATTTGTATTCGGGGGCTTGACACTCTTTGTTGATGGGATTTCGAGTAGTTTGT
>LAPY01005374.1:303-16348 GCA_000970635.1 Eragrostis tef | reverse complement strand
AGTGGCCTTCCACCGCCGGCGGGTCGTCATCAGGCGTGGGGTCTACTGGCAGGAGGCATGCGCCTTCAACTGCCAGCAGAGTACAGTCATCAACCTCCTTCTCGATGGCCACCTGCGGGAAGCCGGAGCCATCCACCGCCGGCGGGGAAGCCTCGTCCTCTGCTCTGTTCAGCGGCGGAGGAAGGTATCGCATTGTCAGAACAGGGGATATGGGAGATAGACTCGACGGCACCGGTTCGTTGAGGGAGATGGACTCGAGGATGGGCTGATCCGTGCTGTGTTCGGTAGTGGAGGCCTGCTTGACTGGGCCTGGCCCAGACTGAATACGAGACTCACCAGAAAGATTCAAATTTGCAAGCTTGGCAGGCAGGTCAAGCTCGTCCGCCGAACTTCCTGAGCTGTCTCTCATATTTCCAAGGCAAGGAGTGAAAGCAGGAGCTGCCATACCATCAATAAGCCGCTCAATCTCCAAGGGGGATGCCAACGGGTGAGCATCGGACGCCTCGATTCTGCTGGGCAATGAAGTGGCCGCACCCCCAGACTGTTGGACGTCCTCCAACGTGTGATTGGCCATCGGTGGGCGTGGGCACCCCCCGCCTGCCGGACTTCGAGGACAGTCGTCCGGCGAACGCGAACGCCGTCGCCGCCGCCTCCTCCTTTTCTTGGCCACATGCTCGTCGTCCGCCGGAGCCGGGGGAGGAGACAAATTCCCGTCACGAGCATCCCGCTCCGAGGACACGACGATGTCGACCGGATAGTCCAGCCCCCGCTTCATCGGCGGGTCTTCTTCAACCGGAGCTGGCGGTTCCACGATCACCAAGTCAATGGCCACCGGGACGAGCACCATGCAGACAGCTTGAAGGTCGAGTAGTCTCTGCGTTGAAGAGTTTCTTGATGGAGATTAGGGACCCAGCACCACTCATCAAGGAGGGGCTCTGCCGTCTCTAGCTCCCACGCATGGGCTGGAATGCCTCGTAGCTCGATGTCGACTAACGTCGGCAATGTGACACCGGTCGCCTTCATGAGTCGCGACCAATGCCGGAAATGTAGCGTGATCGTAGGCAGCTGGAGAGGGCGACCGCCGAAGAACACACGGATCGCCGCAGCCTCGTCGGGGAGCACAAGAAGCAGGTCGCCAGGGCTGAGCCGGTGAAACTCGAGTGCGCCGGCCGGGAGTTCAAAACGGGAGGCCAGCTCAACCACTAGAGCATCCACCAGCACGGCCGCCATGTCGCCGACCACCGTGACAGACAAGGCATTTCTGAGGTCCTCCTCTGCCCTAGCAATCTTGGCGCGGTCAATGATTCGACGCGGCCTGCTAGGGGCTGCACTGCCAGCGGCGGGTGGGGGGTCGCCGTCATCCCCCGCCGGCAATTCATTATCTCCTTGATCCGTAGAACGCCGCCGTGTGGCCCGTCGCCAGCAGCGCCTGCCCCGCGAATGCTGGCCACCACCAACGACGGCAGCAAACACGACCTCGCCTTCCTCCTGTATTTGCCCCGCCGCCATCGCCGGGGATCAACCCGAACCTTCACTGGCCGCCGTATTTGACGACATTTGGACGGATGGGGTAACTCGCCGCCAGACCAAGTTCTTTTGATTGCCAGGACGCCGATAGGACTGATGCCCTAGTTCTCGGCACTTGAAGCAACGCGGGCGCTTTTGGCAGACCGCGGCGCGGTGGGATGCAGAAAAGCAGTTGAAGCACCTTCCACGGAGATCCACCGGAACCGGCCTGTGGGGAACACGCAGCGTCTTTCGCGAACGCCGACTCACCACGCGCTGCCAGCCCTGTGCGTCGGGCCCTTCGACCTGAGTAGTTGGGCGAGGCTTGTACTTGAGGACAATCCTTGTCGGCGCGAACTCCCTCGGCGCCGGCCGCGGCGAAGGTGGATGGTCACCGGCGGCCAGCAGGACGTCCTTGAACGAGGGACCCAAGGAAGCACTCGCCGACGGGCTACCGGAGGAGAAGACAGGGCTTGCATCTCTCCATCTCTCCTCCTTCGACCTGCCGCCCGTGAACGGCCCGCGCATGGGGGGACAAGGTGGAGGCGGACAGGGAGGTGGCCGCCGGGCCATGGACAGGCGCCGGCGCGGGGATGGTGGGGGAGGCGTCGGGAGGTGGAGGGGTGGGAGCGGAAGAGACCGCCATCCGGTCCGCAGCCACACTCAGTAGTACTTCCTCCCTCGCCGCGTCGCCGTGGTCAGCGTGGAGTGGGCACTTTTTAAAATATTTAAAAACAACTTTTTAAATATCTTCAAATTCTCAGTCTAAACATATTAGCCTTGCCATAGCCTTGCCAGCTGCTGAACTCTCCCCCAGAACTTATACATATGTTATCTAATCATTCAGGATGTTATGCATAAAAACATTGACGATCCTGTGGGAGGATTAGAAGAAGAAAAAAAAAAGAAGAAACAGAGGCTTACAACACATATCAAACAAATCAGCTTTCAAATCACCATAGACAGGAACATGCATTCAGGATATAAGCTTGCTCTTCAGAATAAACTGAACCATCATTGCTCTCCAGTATAATTAAACGAAAATTTCTTACTACTGCAAAGAGCACAAAACCAGTAAGTTCATGGTATAGCTAGCTGACACACCATGGGTGCAGGCTCAGTTGCAAGGCAATGTGTGCGCAATGCATAATTCATGAAGCGATCCTACAAGGCTATAGCTAACCTGATGCGAGTATAGATCTCTCGTGTAATTCAACTTAACATAAAATAAATCGTATGTTTTTTTTTGTAGGGTAGAATAAAACGTATATAGTTATGGTGTCTCACTGGTATAGCATCAAACACCTTTGATACATAGAAAATCAATGGGAAATCCCGACGGTGGTTCATTGTCTTACTGCACAAATGCATCACCCAACACTGCAGTCTCCCACAAACGGATCTAAGATTAAAGAGTTTGATTCGGGAGCAGGGGAGAACGAGGTAGGGAGAGAGAGAGACGCACCAAAGGCAAACACATATCGGAGGAAGTCGTGATCTGTTCGCCATGAGGGCCATCTAATATCTTGGGCGGAGTGGCACCATGGCAGAGTTGCCGTCGTCAAATTCACCCCATTGGACATCATCAGCTTCTGATGCAGCCGGATGAGAATTTTCACGTGCTTCGACTGGTTCAGCAGGAAGGACAGGCGCGCTGGGTGCGCTGCGTCAGGTTCAGCTCGACGCACACGGCGAGAGCCTCGCCGGCGGCCCTCTGAACGGCACAGTTGTCGTTATCGAGGAGACCGGCGAGGGACGCGACGGTCGCGTTCCAGGCCGAGCTGTCCGCCTTCGGCCTTGTTCGGCAAGACTGTTTTTAAAACAGGGCGGGAATGCGGCAAGGGCAGGATTTATCGGATCCTGCTGTTTCACTCAAACCAGTTAATGTCTCAAACTACTCTAGGAATGAAAACTGTCACCCAAATACATGTTCGGTTATTCCAGGTGTTTTATGTTCCTAGATGTTGCTCAACAAAAAGTTGCTGTTAATTACAGCAGCATGCATGCATGTCTGTATTCTTCTCTGAAACAACACCACATCAAGCTTTCATGTATTGTGTATTGCATGTAATTCAGTAGCCTAATAGCAAGGCTCAGGATGACCACGCAAGTTCATCAGTAGAAAATCACATACACCTCACAAACACCATGTAACTTGATTGACCAAAAGACACCCCCTAGTTCCATCAAGCATCAATACAGAGACCATGTAACTCTAATTTTACAAGAAATAAAGTTATCAAAACTCAACTGTTGGAACATTTCCTCACTCTCTAATTGAGTAGTCATAAAACAGCATCAACCTTATAAATAAGTTGCATGGTCCTTAAGCTAAACGAGAGTTCAAGTGATATCAAAAGTATGAAACTACTACAGTTTTGCTGTGAGATCCCACACAGAACTCCTTGTAGTAGTGTTTCCATTGAACACAAGGCGATGCTGGCCACAATACATGGTGTGCGAAGCTAACAGATATATATCAAGGATTGTGAAAAGAAACAAAGTGGTAGTTAGTAACAATCCCCAGGTATAAACAGATTTGCATGAACACTAGTAAAAACCAAATTTATCTGATAACTGAAATATATTGGTGAAACAAACATAGACAGGGCATAAACTAATTAGCTATATTTTGTATATAGCTTCATATTTAGTTCTCCCCAGATCAACATAACATTTAACAGGGCATCAACTAATTAGATCCATTGATCAAAAGTAACTAAAATGCACAAATGTAACTGAAATGCACAAAGGATAACATAACATTTAATAGGAGAACTAACCTTTGCAGCTACTAGGACATCTCAATTCTCAACTAATTTACATGTTGCTGGTACTACATCCACATCTCTTGAGCAATGGCATCTCTCATGCGTTGCCTTGTGCCATGCCTACATCATTGGCTTGATGATCACCATCTGGCTTTGTCGGGTAGATGATCACCATCTGGTAAACTGCAAATTGGTAAGACAAGATGTTGATTACAAGAAATGCAACATGTATGTGCAATATACACCAACATCAATCAAGTTCTGAACATTGACAGAAAACCTTCTCAGAATACTTTGGAGTGGTAGATTCTGAAAGCAACATATACACCAACAACTATTCAGCTGGAGTGGTAAGTGTTTTTTCTGAAACGATGATCAGGTAATTTGAAACATATGAAACCCAGTCATGATGAGGACTCGCTTACAGGCACAAATAACTTCTAATTATTGGGATGCATATGATTGATAGATTCAAAGCATCATGCCTTCATATCTAGCAGAAGAGCTAAAAAAAATAGAAGCCAGCTGATATCAGTCTTAAGTTCTAAACATAAAACTAAGGGCTCGTTTGGAACGCAAAGGGCTCGTTTGGAACGCAGGAATTTCACAGGAATTGCACAGGAATTTCACAGGAAACAGTTCAATTTCACAGGAAAAACGCAGGAAAGGAAAAATTTTCCTCCAATCCAAAGGAGCCCTAAACCTTCTCTAAAGCATCACCGTAAAAGATTCAGTATCTGAACATCAATCACATCTTGATCGTCTTCCAAGTGCTAACAGTCGACTAAATATTAAATATTAAATCAAGAAGGCATACGCATGCCCTTGGGCCCTCGCGTCACCATGCCTGGGTGACAGAACGGCGCAGCTGCAAGAGCTGCAAAACAGCCTGACCATGCCCAAGGAGCTCGTCAGGTGTTGGCCAATGTCCTGGCGCCGGGGGCTTTTGGTTTGACTTTCTTGTGTGAGTTGCGATCGACAGATGAGAGAGGAAGGAAGAGGTTGGTCGCAGCCAAGGGCTTACCAGAGGGAAGGACCCCAGCCCCCGCCGTCGCCGCAGCTGCCTCCAACTCCAGATGGCGTTAGGTCGTCCCCCCCCCGCCGCAGACGCTTGCTCCCTGCCGGACGGTCTGACTCGAGGTTTCTTCCGGGCCGTCAGAGAGGTGGAAAGGCCGGAAAGGGCCTGGATTTAGAACGGCCCTGTGTATCCGAACACTCCTTCCTGGGCACAACAGTTTTGAGGCCTGCTTGATTGTTTCCGGCCGGTTTCGCCACCTTTCGGGCCCGTTTTGGTGTAACCGAACAAGGCCTTCATCGGTGCATCTGTGACGGCGGTGATGGTGGTGAGGAAGAACGACCACGTGAACACCGCCGCCGCCAGCCTCTTGGGGCCCGTCTCCGTGGCGCTCCTGCCGCGCGAGAGCTTGGAAAATCTCAAGACTACGGGGAACATCACGTCGACGGCCTTCATCAACCGCTGCCCATCCTCCTTGCCATGCGTACCGGCATGGTGACGGCAGCGAGGGAGTCGAGCGCGCGGACCACTGTCCACGCATCGTGGTACAACTCCTCGTCGTGCTTGGAGCATCCTGCAAAGTAGCTCCTCGTCGTGCCGGAGCAGCAGATCAAGGCGGCCGGGGGAGACCAAGAACCGTCCGGCCAGGCGCGAAAACTCGATCCATCTGTGGATTTCGCTTGGTGCGGTGGACGATCGCGTCGGTGACGGCGAGGTGCGGCACCAGAATTGAGATTTGGTGGACGAGGAGGTCAAGAGGCGTTGGAGATCCGAGGAAGAAGAATAATGGCACCAAATCAGAGAACGAAATCAAAGGAAAGGTGGGAGTAATTTCAAGGATGTGTATTGCGGGTGGGTACAGAAACTTGTAGGTGGGAAAAAAATCGACCGAGAATGCTGGAGTGTAACCCACCTCCGAAGGAATTCAACGCAAACCGGGGTGTAACACCATCGTGTAATGTTACGGTCCCACGTGTAGGAGTTGAGGGATTGAGATATAGGGCTAGGAGGTGGTGGACCCAATTAGATCAAGGGTGGGTTTAGAGGAGGGTAATCAAAATTTAGGTAAGGGGTCATAGGTTCCTCAACTCGTGCTTTATTAGTTTAGATTATATACTAGTAAAAATACACGTGCCACGCACGTGTTTAAAAATTGCACCACTTGACGGGACTATAAGAATTATGAACAACTTAATTATATGTTCTTTTACAATTAAAATTTAATTAATTTGGAAAGATTAATGAAGGACCAGTAGGAAGTACCGGGCATACTCACTTGTGCCATTGATCAACCAGACTCATGTCATTTTTACAGAATAATTAACACCACATTTATAATGCACAACTTTCTAAAGTAACGGATGTGTTTTCTGAAGTACACTTTGGTATCAAGAATGCAACTGTCCGTTCACCTCATCCATTGTGTACGATTTGGCATATGGTGGTCTAATACTGATTATATTCCTAAAGAATAACAAAGAAACAAAGAGTTAAAATGAGAAATATGTATGCAGCCTAAACCATACATATTTAGTAATTAGTATTAAATGTGGCTTCCATTCTGAAATTCCGAACATAACAAAGAAACAATACTCACGATTAGGCAAATTGCTGGATATAGCAGTAAAAAGCTTAGAACAATCTATATTTCTCTTCACAGCTATAGAACCCATTTATTGTTTCACAATCAAAACATTAATAATATATTTACAAATAGTTGTTATCAAGTGGCTATAATTTCCCAATCGTCTCAGCTCGAAGGATCAGATGACAAAACACTCTAAGCTCCTCAGGTTAGCCCCCTGCAGAGCAGCAGTAGGAGTTGTGAATCCCTCCCCCTAAAAAGTGAAGGACTTGTACATCTACCCTCTTATGTGCTATTGTTATTTCTATCCTTGCTAGCAATCACAGCAAGAAAAGTTTTGGAGAATGCAAGCAGACATGAATGACCTTTAAAAACATGTAGATTGACACGGATTACTTACCTTCTATTTTCTTCGTGTAAACAAAAAGCCGATTCCTGAATCGCGATCTCCATATACCTGCACAATAATCATTGGGATTTCAACTCTGAATCCACACTGAAGGACATGTCAAATTCTGCTTATTGGTAGGGTCTGCAATCAACCAGGCTAGAAGAGACTCACTTTTGAAATAAAATACAGCACTCGACTCCCATAATATCATCTGTAGAATGGAACAGATGATAGTCGACAAGATTTGTATACTTCAGGGAAAGCATTATTAACAACATATCCATGTTCCCATTATAACGAAAGATATGTTGCAGGTTGCTAACCGCCATATATCCATGTTCACATGATATCAATTTTTTTTAACTGATTGAATCTGTAATAAAATATATCAGGAATCGATCGTAGAAAAAACTTCTCTGTAAATACTGAATCACAAAAAAATCCCTTACATAAATTGGATCATAAGAAAAACTGTCTAATGTAATCGTAGAAATCATATGTCGAGGAGGTAGCTAGTACCAATGCATGTGCACCACACACGTGTCAAAAAGGCTCAATGATATCTATAATTAAGCTGATAATTAAACAATGAGAATATATTTCCTCCGATTATTATGAAACAAGTAAATAAGAAACACTAGCAACATGGAGAATACACAAAAGAACAATTAAAGTGCATAGGAATATTATAAAATAAAATACAAATGTCATAGACCAATAGGATATCAATAATTCCATCAAATCAAATTTGTAAACTTAGTCGACACCCAATGCCTACATACACTGGAACCAAATTTGACTTGACCATAGTTTCTCTGATTTTGATAGTAGCAGAGTCGCTTTGATCTTACTTTCTCTGCTTTCCTATAGTCCTTAGTTTAAGCTTGTTGAAAGCCACATTATTGAATTTGCACCTGATATTCAGAGCTTTAGATTGCTTCTTCTCAATCTCACTGAAGGAGTTTTCATACGCAACATACTTGGTAGCCTAATTGAAAGGGGTAACAGTTAGTGCTCAACGTGGACAATTATGATCAAAGTGGGGTTGTCAGATTTGAGCCGATTAAATCTATTTATTAACTTCTCATAACTCTTGGAGGCCTTGGCATACTTACCCATCTTAAACTTTAGTTTGCCTTGGCAGTTGCAGTAGCTTCAATATTCTCTACCGTGCTCTTCAAATCCCAATATTTTACGATCCTACAAATAATAGCAAAGCCTGATATTGTATCTCTGTGACTGAAGAATTTAGATGTTGTAACACAATCAAAGTTCTAGTTTTATTTTTTGTAAATTCAGCACATACTAAATAACGCGAAACTCAAGTAGTCTAAATATTTTGATATTACATAACCTCCTGATGCGAGCAATGCCATTGAAGTTCTCAAATTCTCACCAGATCCAGTTCTAACAAATACCTGTGCAGTGGAGAATGCAATCAGTTTAGCACATGACCGTGCCAAGCAGTTCCTCAAGAAACCAGATTGGATGGGACATAATGTTTAGAATATTAAATCTGAAGAACTCATTGCACAAAAGGTAAGTGAAATTCAATAAACAAATGTGTATCGACAATATCAGTTCCAGAACTTCACTACAGAGAAAAAATCAACAGCCCAGATTAACAAGATCAGCACAGGTTCGCAAAAGAAAAGGCAAGATGAGCACAGATTTAAAGAGGCTCAACCTTCACTTTGGATATCATGCAATTTATAAAATTCATTCTAATTATCATGAAAACCTTGTCCTTGCCCAAAGAATAGAAATGAAAAAGTAGTCCACCAGCGTAGATCCAGAACAAAAATTGGACATCATGCACACCATAAATTGCCCTCTAATCTGAGATTTGTGAGTACAAGGGGTTGCGAGAGCTCAACTCACCTTGAACATTTAGAGGAGAGAAGACCGAGCTGGGTTCTGGCCAGTACAAGTCATCATTGCAAAATTTGAAGCCTGTCATTTCCCTAGTACAAGTCATCTCATGATACCGAAATTTTTCTGATTGAATGTTCACCTGATGAATCTCTTGATTTATCTTTGCAACCATAGTTCCTAAACCATTATTAATATACTACTTCAATGCAGCGCTCCTGAAAAGGCAAGAAATACCAATCCATGTTCTTATGTTTCTCTCTCTATGAACAGTGGCAAGAATTGAAACTATATAAGAAAAACAATAAGACGTAAATCTTTGTTCCACTAAGCGCAGTGAGGAAACGCGATCGCCGCCGAGGATTGGATTGGAAACTCTCTTCGCTACGTTTGGAAACTCTAATCGTGCTACCAAACCAATTACGAAAATTGCAATAGCGGGTCGGGGTGGGCGGGTACAGATGTTCGCCGGTGAAAAAAATTGCTTCAAATGGGTGGAATCGTTAACAATTTCAACGTGGACGAGCGTCACGCATCACGCTGCGTGATGGTGGGGTGAATCCACGGTCCGAGTGGTTTAGAGGTTGTGGCCCCAATGAGATCAAAAGTGAAATAGATGGTTGGGTACACAAGATTTAGGTAAGCCAACAATATGTAGGCTATTCGTCTCTTATTAGTTTAGATTATAGATGTCTAAGATGAAATTAGTTTGGATCTGCACATGCCAACGGTTGTGATGTGATAAACATGCCTTAACATGCAAAAAGAAAATTGATTCATCATATCAACAGTCCAGCATACCTCTCAAAAGCATGCGGTTCTTGTTCTCTGGTGCTCCCCTGCCAAGCATCCTCAATGGCAATTGTACAAGCAGATCAACGATTCAGCACACCACGCAAAAAGCATGCAGTTGTGTGCTCCCCTGCCTTCCTCAATTGCAATTCTACAAACAGATTGTGCACAAAACAATCTCATAATTCAACAATGACGTAAATCTTTGTTCCACTGTTTTTTTCTTTACACTGCAATTTATCAAACTGACAAAACACAAGCTGCAACACAACAAACGAAAGAAATCCTCACACCTTGGGTCTTGAATTCGACCAAAACTCTCCAATTCCGCATGCGTGGATCGGATGGCGGCGCATAGCCTGGCCCATGCCCCACCGCATGTGAAACTTTACAAGGTTGGAGATTGGCCAACCTTCTCAGGAACAATATCAGACTGCCACCAGCAGACAAGCATTACAAAGCTTTGCAATATGAAACAATTGAGATGCCAATAGATGGATTGCCATTAAGACAAACCGTCGAACAGGTTAAGCACCCAGATGCCAGTGCCACAGCCACTGCAATGGAAAAACTTCATGATCGCATCAAGGTATAAGCGGATCCTCCTTACGTGCAGAAAACTCACCTGCTACCTGAACCACGCTGATGACAAGCTCCAAGCGTTTGGGGCTCATCTGCAGGAAGCCATCCCGTGTAGCTGCAGCCGCTCGCCGTTTCGCGCAGGATAAACAAGGTGCGCGCGCGCATGAGTGTTGAGTGCTTACCACTACGGATCGTCGTGTGATGGATCGCCGCAGCAAAACCTCGCAGCGCAGGCAGGATCGTCGGTAGTTCGCCGCGCACGTAAGATGGATCGTCGTGGGAGGTCTGCCGAGCGCAGGAAGGATCGTCGGCGATCGCTGACGAGGAAGGGAGACGACCACCAGCCAACCGCCGCGCAGGAAGGATCGTCGGCGAGACGGGTCGAGCTCGTCGGCGATCGCTGACAAGGAAGGGAGACGACCACCAGCCAACCGCCGCGCAGGATGGATCGTCGGCGAGACGGGTCGAGCGCAGCGAGGAAACGCGATCGCCGCCGAGGATTGGATTGGAAACTCTGTTCGCTACGTTTGGAAACTCTAATCGAGCTACCAAACCAATGACGGAAATTGCGCTGGCGGGTTGGGGTGGGCGGGTAGAGATGTTCGCCGGTGAAAAAAATTGCTTTAAACGGGTGGAACCGTTAATAATTTCAACAATTTAAACGTGGACGAGCGTCACGCATCAACGGTGGGGTGAATCCACGGTCCCAGTGGTTTAGAGGTTGTGGCCCAATGAGATCAAAGGTGAAATAAATGGTTGGATACACAAGATTTAGGTAAGCCAACAATATGTAGTCTATTCGTCTCTTATTAGGTTAGATATATTATTATTATATAGATGCGTGTGCGACACGCACGCGCGAATATTGCTCAACACGATATCACAGGCATGAAAGTATTTTGTTGTACAATATAAGAAAGTAAAAAACGGCTCCAGCAGGGAAGTCATTGTCAGCAGCCTCACTAAGTTTTGAAAAATAATAAAAAATGAGCAATAAAAAACATTGGTTCAGTTAAAAACATGTCCACGAATATAAATCAATTGTATGAAAAGATACAAAAACGATCAAACATAGATAACATCTTGTCTCCAAAATTACAAATAATTACAAAAACAAACATGTATCCAAAGTACCACACCAACCTAAAGATTCGACAGACTAATCAAATCTACAGGAGCGCTCTTTTACGCCCATCTAAAAAAGGTCAGAAATTTTCTTAAAAACTCCTTCACATCAACAGGTATGCCTTCTTTAGATTCATTCAGCTCGTACCCTCAGGACATCCAAGAGAAAACGCTTCCTGACAACTCCTGTGTTTTGCATTTTTCATGGAACTATGGTTAATTGAGTTAAACATGTTGATGATAACGGAATATGCAAATAAAAAAAAGCTACACTGACATTCAGTTAATGGTCCACATTCAATCCATTCCAAATTCGCCTAATCTCTAGGACAAACAAGCCAGAATGCTTGCTACAATTTAAAACAAACAAAATCAAAATTTCATTGGCAGATCGGATATTTAGATACTTATCATCTAATCATATGTTATACAGTAAAAAAATTATCATACTATCACAAATTAAACTACGTTCAAACTTAGTTGCGATAATATGAACAAGACATAGAAAATTGAACCTATAATTTTGATGTCTATGTATTTACACAATATCGAAGAGTCTATAAGTATGATAGACTACCCGGATCTGAAAACATACACGAGCTATGATGTCCGGTCAAAGCTATCAGGGCAAATATAAAAATATATGGACACTTATAGGAAAAATTGGCACAAAAATTTTTATAAGTGGGTATATGAAAACCTCCCTGACTTCCAAGTGGGGTTTTGCAATTTTCCCATCTCCAAATGATCCAAATACGATCAAGTATCTCCTTTACACTCCGATGCCCCATTCACAGATCTGAGAGTTTGAAAAATCAGTCTTGACGATTTGACACCAAATTGTTTCCTGATCAGAGTAGAAAGATGAACAATAAATCAACCTTTTCAACAAATAAATTTGAAAATTGTCCTCTCAAATTGTAGCACTCAGATGCACCATTCACAGATGTTGTTCCATGCTATATTTATGCTATGAGTCACTTGTTGCCAAATGATGTTTCATTTCAAGCCAAACCGTGTTTCAACCCTTTTTGTTTTTTGAGAGTCCGTGTTTCAAGCTAGTGCCAATGGTGAAGGTTTGTCATGAGGGAATAAGGTTACAACATAATGCATGCAGAAGTATCTGATGTTTATGTTCTAGGTTAGAAGAGAACAGTGTCATAGTCTCATAGACAGACCAACAAGTTCAGCAATTGAGGTTTCTCTAGTCTCACTACTGTACATAAAGGATATATTTGAGTCAAAATATCATATCAGGTAGGGACTTCTAATAATGTTAAAGAGCACAAAGAATACCTCTTGTGAAAAAAATACCAAAAACTGGAATAGTTATGGGCTTCAAAATGGATATATCACAACATCATTAGGTTGCTCTATTTGCAGCTGTTCCATTATACCACATTTTTTTTACCTATATCAAATGAACTCACACTATGTAAACTGCAAACAAAACCAACAATCATACTAAAACTCTCGCTTATGACCTGGCTGATTGAAGACGGGATGCTGATTATTATTCTCTACTTGTTGCTAAGAACTTGTCAGCATCGGATGGAAGTAGGTGAGCCTCTATCAGATGTGTGCCCGAACGACGCATAAAAGTTCAGAGTCATGGTCGACATTGACAAATGATGTAAACCAATGAAAAATTGAAAGTGCTAAATGTTTGCAAGCATCGTCAGGTACTTAGCATTGTATTAACACAACTATTGCAATAAATATTTTTCAGAGAAACCAATGATATAGAATTGGTAATAATACAACTTTATAATAACTACTTGTTGCTACTTGGCTCAATCAGATGGAAGTAGATCAGTCTCTATCAGATGGAAGTAGATCGGCCTCTATCAAATGGAACTATGGAAGTAGACCAGCCTACTACTATACATAAAGGAGATATTTGAGTCACAGGACAAACAGACCATAAGCTCGGAACAAATTTTTCTAACGACAGAACAAGAGGTGAAGCCAGGAACACCTAGTAGCTCAACGCAGAACAGTCCGACCTTAACACCAGAACAATCTCGTGAGCTGAGATCAGAACCATCAGGTAACCTTGACAGACTATGGTATTCTACATTGATTAAAAAGAATAACATTTAGGCAAACACAGCAGTAACAGTTGTGAGAACAATATATGTATATCCTAATAAAGTTTGTTTTTCTGGAATAATATTGCAATTGCAAACAGCTCTATGTCTTATCTTTACGACGTATGACAATACTTGATCTGCAGCTACTATTCGAATAAGAAAGATACTTACCAAGAGTGTGGGCATATGCGAAGATAGTTGGAGGTGCGAGCCGGCTCCACATCTCATTTAACTTAGAAGAGACGAGCATTATATGCACTCAAGATGTCCGCACTATAGGAACTGCACCTCTTCAATATGGTCTCAGCGAATCACCCTTCATCAAGCTTTGAAAAATTTCTTCCTTATCTTTTAGCTTCCTTCTCTACCATTCTGCCAAATTCCTCTGCACCCACCATTTAACAGATGGTCTTGCTTGCATAAAACTGAAAATAAATTCAATCATGTCAGGCTGCATAACGGTAAAAAGTATGCAGGCTTTCTTACGCTATGCTGAAATCTGCAAGGAACAATACAAGATTTATATGGAACAAGCACAACAATAGTAGCTCCAGTAAAAGGAATTCTGCTCTTAGGGTATACAAAATAACGGAAATGATTGTAAGGTGGAAGTTACTACCACAGCACCAATGCAGTTGAAAAATCACTGGATCACTTGTTTTTCCATTTTATACATCGGAGGACATCATCTCAGCTTGAGTATATCTGCTCAATGAAAAGTGTCCCATGACTTAACAAACGAAGAAAATCAATAACTTGAATACCCCATTTTGCTTCCATCGGATTGAGTCAAGCAGAGATCACGAAATCAAAAGAACGAACTGCAGGACCGCTGAAGGAAGAAAGAGATTGATTACCGGGTGACAATGACTTCAAATTCCTTCCTCCTCACGGTCGTTAGAATCTGCCTGCTGTAGAGATGTGGAGGAGGCCCCAGTCTCTAACGAAGGAAAGAGAATGGAATCCCCGATCTTCAGCAAAAATTCATAACAGCTCCAAAATTTCTGAAACTTGGTCGCTAGTAGTCTAGTACTATCATGCGGTGCTGTAGCATCTAAAAATATCAGCACTGGTGAATCTTCTGTTATTTGATCTCAGAATAATTTATTACCCCTCTTATGTGATAAATCATATCTAAATAATTTCTTGCTCAAAATTAGTGAAACCTTGTTCATCAATCTCAGAATATTCAACTCTTTACATTAACAATGTTTGTTCTAATCAATTCATTGTTTCAAATTTCGAAAATGATTTAATGCTGCTAGCAGTTAACTGAAGTCTTTTCCTGAATGTAATTGCAACAACAAGTTGGATCTTGAGCAATCCTTTTTTAAATCATGTCATTCTTTTTGCATTGCACTCGTGTTACCCTGAGTATCGCATATCCTCTATTTCATGTCATTTGCACCCCATATCATGTCATTGCAAGCATATTTATTGTGTTGCATCGTTCTTTCTCTTAGAGAACGTACCGAGACATGGGTGGTGTTGAGGGCGAACCTGAATTGGAGAACGTGAGTGTGGAACCTGCAGCTCAAGGCAAACATCTAAGCATTTGTTCAACTATATATTTTGGTTACCAATGGTGAATAAATTTAATTGTGCCTATCAGGTTATATGCATTGGTCGAGCAATAGTGGTTAATGTTGGGTAGCTCCTATTTGCTGCATATCCGCTCTTGAATTATTGTTCTATCTTGTTCCTTGTTGTAGCATCCCACCTCAAATTAGTGAGAGGTTTGCTTAACAGGATCGAGATCGGATGGCACTTGACGACACAAGAATCCAAAAGTACTCACACATAAGCATAAATAAAATAGACTGTAAAAAAATCTTAATTATTACAACTTTAGTTCAATTTGATTACATAAAAGAGTTTCAAAAACGTAGCGGAAGCGATAAACAACTCAACGATATCATCCTAGATGAAGCACATTCAGCCCGTATTTGTGCCTCATGCTTTTTAGCCCAAGAACACCTACAACAAAAAATTAAACAACAAACCCTGAGCAACTAATACTCAGCAAGACTTACGCGTCAAAATGGTCTTCTAAGACCGACTCCTAGCATGCAGGGGCTGATCATAGTACAGGAAATTATTGTATAAAAAAGCACTAGAAGTTGGTCCTTGCTTTAAAATTTTAGCCAAATTAAAAAGGTTTTGCATAAATGTAAATATTAGCAACCTACAATAAACAATACAAGGTTTCAATACAATAATTAAAGTACAAAACAGCATATATACATCATCATGTGCACTTCTTACTACGAGGTGACACAGTGAACAAGTGGTACTCAATAATACACCTGCAGG
>LAPY01005368.1:10919-26767 GCA_000970635.1 Eragrostis tef | reverse complement strand
GCGACGCAGCTAGGGTTGGGAGGGAGGGAGAGAAGAGAGAGAAGGCTGAGAGAAACTGAGAAGAGGAAGGCACGGGGATTTGGATGGGTGAGGCCAGCAAGTGGCAAGACGCACGGCCGCGTGGCCTTCTGAGCTCCTGCGAGTGTGCCAGCGAGAAGAGGAAAACAGTACAGAAAAAAAGAGAGCTGGGCAGCAGGCGGTGTGGGATTAATTAAGTGGAGGAGTGAACGGAGACAGTGTTTTTCCACGTAGTCACAAAGTCAGATGCGTGTTAATTTGAGATGTATAGTTTTGTCATAAGCTGTGGTTATTTTTTTCTAAGAGCCATAAAAATGTATGTTAGTTTGAATAGACGCCGATGCAGCGGAGCGCGTCTCATTTTCTAATGTTAGTTGTTTAGCATGTCATGTTTGAACCGTCCTCACTTATAAAATAAAATCAAATACATTGTTAGATGAAACTGTTTGCTCGTGTTAGTGAAATTGTTACCTTACCATGAAAATTATTCATGAAAGTGCGAAAAGGTTTGTAGCCTAATAATTACAAGACCCTCGGTAGCACATGATGTCTTGGGTTCGAATTTTTTATGATTTAGCAGGATCGTGCTTTCAGCGGTAGGCGACGTGGCCGTCGACAGCGAGGCGTCAATGGTGACTTCGTGAATCTGAAGCATTTACCGGCCTAATCTTCGAAAATGCTTATAGAGACAGGGTTTACGTATGTGCGTTTATAAAAGTGACTGTAGGTGTGTTATGAATATTTGTACTTCGTAATAAAAAAAGCTATTCACGCAGGGTCAAACTGGGTGGTTGTGAGTTGCAACGCTGACCTTTTTTTTTTTAAGATCAACTCACCCGTTTATTGATTAATAGTGAAGGAGTTACAAATGGCCTCAGACGGACTCATAAATCAAACATGTCTACCTACTGACTCATAAAGATAATGACGAGGTAAAATATGGGCATCGACATCCGACCCTCATGTACAAAATCAACCGAGATAAAATTTACCATATGTGCCTTGATCTCCTTAATGATTTGGCCATATGGTCTCATCCCTACAGCTTGGATGTTTTCACTACATTTAGGCAATCACTTGCTACTCTGAACCTTTTTAGGGCAAGATCAGCAGTTAGTGTTAATCAAGGTTTGTAATTTCAGAAAAACTGAAAAAACCGCAACTTAAAAAACTAATAGTATCGGTTTTTACAAAATACCGGTCAATTTTGGCAACCGCTGACCGGACGTCCATCCCAAAAGGACTGTCCAGTCGACCGAAGCCCACCTAGGCCCTTAACCACAGCGCGTGTTCTCTCTCTTTTTTTTTTTTTGAGGGCCGCGATGATCGGCACGTTGGGAGTGCGTTCTGCCGGTAAGCAGTATCGGCTCGGCAGACTAGAGACACACACAACTGTCTCAACGGCGAACAACGAGCCAGTCAGGATATCGAGTTAATTTTGTATGCGTTTAAAATTTGGAAGGGTCTAAATAAAAATAATTTTGTCATAGTATTAGTTACAAAAATAACTGTAGAATCTCTAGTCTAATTCATGAGACGAATCTAACGAGGGTACTTAATACGTGGTTAGACAATAGTTACTGTAGCATCATAGTGATAAAACATAGACTAATTAAGCTCATTAGATTCGTCTCGTAAAGATGTACCCATCTGTAAAAAAATTTTGTCATTAGACTTTATTTAGTACTCTTAAATAATAAGATTCTCGGTCTAAATTTTAGGGGCTCTAGAGTAACCAACGCGCCCTCTGCCGGACAAGAAATTAATGGACAGGCGCCAAGCACTAGTACCAAAATCGTAGCCAGGTACAGATGAGAGATGGGGCCGCTACAGTAGCAAATCCATCTACTGACACCAAGAACAAGCATCTGGCCCCGGCTAGCTAGATTTTCTCCTGCCTTAGACCATCTGAACACTAATCTGACAGCTACCTTCTCCTACAAAAGTCATCCAAGCGCAGCTTTTTTTTGGCCAATTAGACAAACTAAGGAGGCGTTGGTTGCACAGAATCTAAAATTTAGAGAGGTCTAAACAAAAAAATCTTATCATTTAAGAGTATTAATTATAAAACTAACTGCATAACCACTAGTCTAATTTGCGAGACAAATCTAACGAGGGTAGTTACGACGTGATTAGACGATGGTTAATATAGCATTAATGTAGCATTAGCAAAACATAGGTTAATTAGGCTCATTAGATTCGTCTCGTAAAGATGTATCCATCTGTAAAAAGGTTTTGTAATTAAATTTTATTTAGTACTTTTACATAATAAGATTCTTTTTAATGCTAAAATTTAGAGGCCTCTAAAGCCCCGCACCGAACGCGCCCTAATTGACAATTTAGCTCCAATCTTTAGAAAAATTACCAAGCCAAGGGGGCCGGAGCCCCTTCCGGCCTTAACGTGGCTCCACCACTGCATGTTATGATGACACGTTGAATGCTTAGTTTTCCTTTTGAGTGAGCAGTTTGAGGAATGTATTTTCGTGTTTAATTTCTTCATCAAGAACACACTTATTGAGAAAGCCGGAAAGGTCGGGGTCAAGTCGTCGAGCTCTATTTCGCGCGTGGTTTGTCTCAGAACTCTCGTTTACTCTCACAATCACAAACTGGGGGGAGCCAGCCTTGCATACACTCCATAGGGGCACAAGTTCATGTGGTCCAATCGTCGGATTAGACTGACTTCAACAGCAGAGCTATTTGGTCATTTACACCCAAATTGGGTCGCAAAATGTTCAAAATACCTCTCCAACACATGACCCAGCAGCAGCGCGGTGGGGCGAGGCCCACGCCGTCTCACTCCTCCCCTCCCCGCGTCCTACCCAGCATGCCCTCATCGATTCCACCACCGGCGAGGCTGTCTCCTTCCCTACCCGGTTTCTTGGTCTGGTTCTTGTTCTTTCCCCCAAATGGCGTCTGCAAGGTTGAGGCTTTCTTTGGGGTGTTCGCGGTCCGCGTGTGGGGAAATGAGGACGGGTTCGTCGTTATTTCTGGTTCTTTGGGTGGGCCGAGTTCTTGGCCCAAGAATCTTGATTCGCTCGTTCCCAGTTGTGGCGAGGCCAAGCATTTCTTGGAATTGAGTTAGTGCGGGGCAGGCTTGACATTGGCTTCCCCAGTTTAGTGTCCAATTGAACTGGTGGTGGAATAATCTTTGGATACTTGTTCGCATTTCGTGGAGTACCATGTTTATTTCCAGTTTCGCGATGAATGTTGCCTCTTGCTCGGGTATTGGCGGAGGAAGAATGTAGTGTAGGTTTTAAGCGTTCTTTTGGATATGAATTTTTTTTGTTGTCTTGAAGGTTTTTAACACGTGAAAGTAATCTTGGCCTAATGGTTAAGGCATCCGACTAGCACCTTTGAGGTTTTGGGTTCGCCTTCTCGTGTAAGCGATTTTTTTAACATTTAACGGCTTTGTGCTTTCAGCAGTAGCGACGTGCCCGTCGACAGCGAGACACCAGTGGTGACTTCGTCAATCTTGAGGATTTGTCGGCTCAGTCTTCAAAGATGCTTATAAAGATAGAGTTTGCGTATGTGCGTTCATAGTGGTGAGTGTGCGTGCATTGTGAATGTCTGAGTTGTATTGTGTAATAATAATAATAATAATAATAATAATAATAATAATAATTTTCAACACTCAATTTGGGTTATAGGTCTCTGGATTGTTGGAGTCGCTCTTTCTCGAAAAACAGCAGCAACACCCGAAATCCATGTTTCCCGCGCGTGCGCTCCACATCGTGCGCTTCTTTCCTCTTTCTACCGAACCACCTGTCCCCCCGGAGACGTCTCCTCAGCGGTCAACGGCAAGAAACGATTCTTGCGGTTAGCCTTAAGAGAAAAACATGTTTCCTCCGGCTTCTAAACACAGCAAGTTCTCGGTTTCTTCTCACCACACAGTCTGACCTCAGCTTCTTCTTCGCACGCAGCCCCGCTTCTTCTTCCTCACGCGCGGTCTTCGCGTCGGCTTGGCACTCGATCCCGCCCCCGCTTATTCTTCGGGGCGGCGGTGCGCGCCATACCTGCGCCTCAGTACAAGGCCTGACTTCCTTCTTCGGCGCCTCAACGGTCGCGCGCGTGTCAGAAGAGCACGTCCTGCTCTGCATCGTCGAGCAGAGCGAGCAGGGAAACTCCTCTGCGGCCACCGCGCGGACCATGCTGCCCCGCGGACGAGCTTTCCCGGCAGCGTGCAGGCCAACCCATGGCCGTGCGTACGGCGAGCCAATTTCATGGATTTGCGTGAAAAAGACTACTCCCTCCGTTCATATATATAAGACGTTCTGGCCAAACCATTTTTGCCACAATATAAGGCGTCCTAGACTTCAAAGCATCTTTTGCACGTGCTTTCCTCTGCTACCCTTCCATGAATGGACGCCCCCATCAGAGTAGTAGCAGCAGGGAGTGGTAGATAGGACGAACGAGAGACACAGTTATTGAGGGCCTGCATAGTCTTTTTTCTACTGTCGACACGCTCCTTGTTTTCTGTGTAGAAGGCCAAAGCGCCTTATAAGAGCAAGGACAATGCGAGACTGTCTCCAACTGCTCTTGTGTCAGCCTACAACATGCATGGGTTTTTTTAGTGCTTCCAACATAGACGCGGGCCCCGGACGGCAGCGAGAGAAGAGAGGCTCAGCAGGGCCCACAGCAGCCTTGGAGCACGGATGCGATCGTCGCTTGCAGCGGCGTCGATTGACATTCTCTCTCCTACCTTTTTCCTGCAAAATCTGACATTGGATGGCTATAGGACAACCGATGGGCTTGCTCTAAACATGAACTGAGTGAGTAAAAAGGAAAAGAGGGACATGTTTAAAGCTCACCTTGGGACAGCTTGAGAGCTTGTCGTCTTGCACTTGAAGAAGATTGTTGCAGCTTGTCCTCATCCTCTTGCCTGCCTCCAACACATGATTGATTCGGTTGGTCTCGACACAAGCACAGAAAGGAGCAGATGACAGATGAGTAGATAAGAGCAGATGAGATTGACCTGTGAGTGGATATAGTCAGTTAATATAGATCGTTGTAGGGATATCAACCAAAAAGGAAAGTTGAACAACAAATGAAAATTAAAAAACCAAATACAATATGAAAAAAATTGAGCAATAAATGAGAGAATTGGACATGCAAACAGAAAAATTAGAACCACAAATAAAAAAGTTAGATAACAAACGAAAATATTAGGGCACCAAACAAAAAGGTGGAAACCAGACAAGAAAGTTGGACAACAAATAGAAAAGTTGAAGTATCAACAAAAAAAGTTGGACGATCAAATTGAAAAGTTGGAGAAACAAATCAGAAAGTTGGCGAACCAAACACAAAAGTTGCAGCAACTTTTTAGTGTCGAATTTGTTTGGTTAAAAGATAAACAAGTAGGGTCTATTTTTAAAAATCTCGTCACGAAAAAACACGATGGTGAAATCGATTTTTCATTTAGATGCACGGTTCGCACTTTACGGATTCTTTAGTTGGAACCATTTGTCAGCGCACACATGTGCACCTGCTGCTTTTTTCTCTCACACACCGTGTCCGATTTCCAAAAATAGCACCACCGCAAGAACGTGGCCTTGCGGTGACCACAAAATAGAGGATCCCCCTCGTACCACTTTATTTTTCAATTACCACCTCCTTCGCGTGGGACCCACCATTCCTTCTTCCTCTCGAGCCAGATCGACAGCGTCGCTCCCGGTTCTTGTCGCCCAAGCCCCGCCTCCCACCCCGAGCGCCGCCCCGCCACACCACGAGCGCAGCCCTGACTTGCTGGACGAGCACCTCCACCCCTCGAGCGTCGGCTCGCCCGAGCGTCGCCGGAGGAGCACCGCTCCCTTTGCACGGGCTTGTCGAAGAAGACGGCGACGTCCCTACGTCGTCGAGGGCTGGTGGAGGAGGTGGAGGAGCTCCGCCACCCTCGCAGGTCGCCGGAGTCGGGGAAGACTAACCCTATCAGTTTGTTTTGACTTGAAACTTCTATGAATGGTGTTGAAATTCCTTGAAACAAAGTTAGAACTCCTTCAAGTTGAGTTGAAATCTTGAAATTTCACGTTGAAACTTTTGAATCGAAGTTGAAATTCCTTGAAACCGAGTTGGAACTCCTTCAAGTTGAGTTGAAACTAAATCTACACTCGAGTGGGCTTGCTGCTCCGGGCCTTACAGAAAGTTTCAGCCCAAACTAAGCACTCCGTCGTGGGATTTTGATTTGGTCCAGTCCCCTCTTCTACAGGTCCCGGATTCTGACATCCGCCTCCCGTCTCCCGCATTCGCCGGCGGCCAGCGACACGGCCTCTTCCCGGCCCTTCCCCCTTCCATCCAAGCGCGCTTCATCTCGAGTTCCCCTCGTGCGGTCGTCGCCCTCCCGCTCCTGCCCCCTTCTGGTGCTGGAAGTACAGATCCACCCGGACTTGACTGGATTCGTCGTCTACGGGTACGAAAGGTGCTTGCTTGGTTGGATCCTATGGTCTATGGACAATCAGATTGCTGTTTTTTCTTTCTGAGATTGATACTCTCTAATCCATCCAATTCTTGTGATTATTCGCTTCGTGGCGGAGAACTAATACCACTTTCTTGCTTCGCGTTCAGTTCGCCCTCGGCCAACGGCGTCAATTGGATTTCTGCTGTGAAGTCCGGGTTTCTGAGCGGACGCTGTAGCGGAGATGCAGAGGCTAGGCGATTTCAGGCTACCGCCTTTCTTCAACTACCCGCCTTACTTCACGTAATCCCTCCCCCTCCTCATTGCTACTCAAAACTCACGAAGAGTTGCACGAGGAAGACACTCTGGTTTATTTACCACACATGTTTAAACATATGATCGGCACATTTGAGAGCTGCATGAGGAAGACATTAGTTTTATATGATGCTGAATTGATTGATGGCTGTAGGCTTAGCTGGTGTTTTCAGCGCGGAGAGTTAAACAAAAAAATTGTGCTCTTATAGTTAAGTACTATGGCGGCTAAATGAATTTGTCGGACTAGTGCTTGCCTTTTGTTTGTGTAATGAGTTTGGGTTTATCTACAATATACACCATCTATTCAATTCCTGTAGATGAATTCTCGACTTGGCATTAAACTCAATTAAGTTTATATACTTATTATACCATACAAGAATGGCCTTTGTGATTATGTTTACATAGTTTGTCTATAGGAAGTGGATTTGCTGCTATTACTTGGGGTGTCATATGAACTAATAATACTATGAGAATATTGAGCCTGTAAGACTGTAAACTTCTCTAATCTGTGTTTAAAGGAAACTTCCCCCACAGTTTTATTTTGAGATAGCTTGTAAATAAGGTGTCGCAGTAGATGCACTTCTAATCATGTCCTTGCTATTCAATTTTTTAAAGTGGAGAATTTGTAAGTTGAAGCCATCAATATTTTGTTATTCTTGAAAATTATTATTTTGAATCAATGCAACAACAACAAGCCTTCAGGTCCCTAGCAAGTTGAGATTTGAGATGTTTTTACTTTATAAGTAATTGTCTTCCACGATGTTGATACTTCTCGCATGTTTCAAACACTTGTTTTGTATTGTTTGATGCATCACTGCATTTACTTGCTTCATTCATTGCCATACTCTTGCCTCAGTGTCTTCTAAACTAGCTACAAATGAACTTCCACTAAAACATAGTTTCATTTATTCTTTTAAATGTTACGATGGTGATTGCAGCATGCTAACATATATCCATCAGTTTGCAGCCTGTGCGAGAAACACGGGAAAAACAAGTGCAATTATGGAAAGATCTCATACTTGAATACTGTAGAAGTCAAAAGATACATGTAATCTCCCTGGAAGAAGATTTTCCCCTGTTCTCCAATCCAAAGATCGAGAGTATGCATTTAAGTTCATTAGACTAAATCCATTATGCACGTTTTTTTTTGCTTGGACCATGAATTTATAGGCTTTTTGCGTAGCAGGATCTCTTAGCCATGAAGCAAAGGAAGTGTTCCTTGCAGCTCTAGTTAGTGAAGGTTCATTCTATATGCGCTTAAGCTTACTTTTAGTTACCGTTCCAGCCTATGGTAATTTTGCGGTGTGGTTTTATTTGGTTTGATGTCTTGCAGGGCGTGCAGAGTGGATGGACAAAGGTCACAAGAAATGCCTCATTCTTTGGTTAAGGATACAGGATTGGGCCAATTTCATATTCAACTTTGTAATACTTTTTTTTCTTTCTAATTGATATATCGACCTGTCTATGACAAAGATCACAAGAAATGCCTCATCCTTTGGCTAAGGATACAGGATTGGGCCAATTTCATATTCAACTTTGTAATACTTTTTTTTCTTTCTAATTGATATATCGACCTGTCTATTTATGAACGCATAGGGGAAGTCTATTTGCTGTGGCCTAATACTCTTTGCATTGTGCTTGTAGGTAAAGGATAACGGATTGGAAGTCATGACCATTGAAGAAATACGCTCTGGAATTGATACACGTGGAACTGGTGAGTTTGAAAAACTTTGATTAGATCAGATTTTCCGTTGTCTCTTTAAATATCAGAGTTTCTGTGATTCAAGAACATATTTAATTGTTTCACCTGCCTCACTGTAACTTGCAGTAAAAGCACTATGCTGGCTAGATATACTTATAGTTGTTAATGCTTCATTCAGAATACAGTGCAAATGAATCATAAGAAAATCACTTTTATCCTGCCCATTGTGTGATGCCTTATTCGATTGGTTGTATTATATGGACTCATCACAGAACTTGAGGGAATTGATCGTGGTGTTCTCATGCGCGCTCTGCGGCTGTTGGAACAAAAGGGGAAAGCGGCTATCTTCAAAGGCACTTCCGCTGATGATGAAGGCGTAAAATTTTCCATCTAATTTTGTGCCGTCCTCAAAATGACAGAATTATGGTTGGTGCCTTTGAACATGACACTGCCCTGTATAGCAGTAAGCTGGTCACATGTTTCCGTATTAGAATTATCTGCATTTCTTCAGTGCTGCAGTTTGTTAAATGCCCTATTCATCTTTGCTGAGCTGTTATTGCTGTGACCATATCGTGTCCATTAAGATTTCATCTGTTCTTGCCTCTTATGGCTATGATTCTCTGTAATGAGAACCGTGAGTTGAATCGTGGGGTTGGAATATTCATCTGTCATTTGGAGCAAGCTCCTGGAATTCATTCATGTTCTCATAAAATGGCTTATGTTGTTTCTCTATTTATACGAAGGGCATATTCTACCAAAAACACATACGTTCTAAACAGGCTGCTACAGAATTGTTACAACGAGTTTATTATATGTATAGGTAAAAAGATGCCAACAATTTCGTTGCGTTCCACATGGAGCTGCGTGGGCGCACTAATCTTACTCTTGGTAGTCACCAGAACTCGAGAACCTTCCAAGAAGCGAGCTATCGATCAACCAATCCACGAAAGAAAACTGATTCTTCTCAACCTTCAGCGAAGCGGCTAGCCGTCCAGGCGTAAACTGGGATCCACTCCTTCAATCTCACGCAAGAACTCGATTCTTCTGTCGCGCTACTGACAGGTAGACCACGAGGAATCCATCAGCAGGCTGTCCCCATCAAAGGAATCCGTGAGCGCAGCAATACTTGATTCCCGCTATCATCAGCAGCCATTTGCCATCGATTTCAGTATTCATTATGCCAACTAGGAGTACATGCATATCTTCGTTCCCATCCGCTAGTTAATTTATTTTTGTTTAATTTAAATAAGAAAAGAAAGAGGAATAATTCCCTGCTCATGAGGCATTTGATTTGATGCTGACCGCTTTCACTTGTCTGCCCTTGTTGGTCAGTCATGGTATCCTGAATAAATAAAGCCAGCACGCAAACCAGTAGCAGGAGAGGAGGCTCATTTACATATATACCCTTGTTCCGGTTCCTCTCCCCAGTTCCAACTCCATTATTGATCCTTGTGGCGAGGAGTGGAGGAGGAGGCAGCAGCAGAGGAGGAGCAGTTCTTCAATCCACAGGTTTCCTTCTTTTTCTTTCCATCGCTTGTCCTCGTAATCCGTAATACGTGCTCTGAGCCAGAGTTTTGATGGTGCCTGATTGGTAGTTTATTTGATTTTGTTTGCTGGAAATAGGAGGCCGAGGATGGCGTCAAAGAGGATTCAGAAGGAAAAAAAAAATCTAAGCAGGCTGCTTCTCTGCTACAGAATTGTTACAACGAGTTTATATGCGTAGGTAAAAAGATGCCAACAATTCGTTGCGTTTTACATGGAGCTGTGCGCGCGCATAGTCACCAGAACTCGAAAACCTTGATCAACCATTCCACGAAAGAAAACTGATCCTTCTCAGCCTTCAGCGAAGCTGCTAGCCGTCCAAGCGTAAACTGGAATCCACTCCTTCGATCTCACGCGAGAACTCGATTCTTCTGTCCCGCTACTGACAGGTAGACCACGAGGAATCAATCAGCTGGCTGTCTCCATCAATGGAATCCGTGAGCGCAGCAACACTTGATTCCTGCTATTATCAGCAGCCATTCGCTATCGATTTCAGTATTCATTATGCCCACCTCACATGTCATCTCGGAGTACATGCATATCTTCGTCCCCATCCGCTAATTAATTTATTTTTGTTTAATTTAAATAAGAAAAGAAAGAGGAATAATTCCCTGCTCATGAGGCATTTGATTTGATGCTGACCGCTTTCACTTGTCTGCCCTTGTTGGTCAGTCATGGTATCCTGAATAAATAAAGCCAGCACGCAAACCAGTAGCAGGAGAGGAGGCTCATTTACATATATACCCTTGTTCCGGTTCCTCTCCCCAGTTCCAACTCCATTATTGATCCTTGTGGCGAGGAGTGGAGGAGGAGGCAGCAGCGGAGGAGGAGCAGTTCTTCAATCCGACAGGTTTCCTTCTTTTTCTTTCCATCGCTTGTCCTCGTAATCCGTAATACGTGCTCTGAGCCAGAGTTTTGATGGTGCCTGATTGGTAGTTTATTTGATTTTGTTTGCTGGAAATAGGAGGCCGAGGATGGCGTCAAAGAGGATTCAGAAGGAACTCAAGGATTTGCAGAAGGACCCTCCGACGTCATGCAGCGCAGGCCCGATTACTTTCCTTCTTGCTTGTGTGTGTGCGCGTTTTTTTTTTTCAGTTTTGGCCATACCCATGTGGGCAGGAGTCAGATTTTGTACACATGCTTCTGAATAGCTTCTTGTTCACATGCTCACATGCCATGCTTGCCTCCCTCAGTAGAACTGGACCATTTTTTTTTTCCAAACTAACTTGATCGAGAAGCCTTTTGGTGGCTCAAGTGCTATTGGAGGGAGGGAAGTAGATATGAGAAATCAGGACGTCATTACATGGAAATGAATTTGTTTCATGCTCACTTTTCAGTACAAGATGGTCGATGACTATGCTTAGGAATAGGCCTTTAGTTTGATGTGCAATTTATCAGATTTTTCAAGGGGCTTATCTTAATCTCGAAAGAATGCTCTTAACTCGCAACTTTGTAGTAATGCTACAGGCTTAGCATGTCCGTGAATATCGAAGATGTTGATTCAAATTGTATAATTTGTCCAGCTAGTAACAGTAACCGATGTAGTGACTAGTTAGCAACACAATGATTGTTGGGGATGCTGTGATACTGTGTTTAACACCGAAGAGTGTCGAGCATGCAAAACTTGTCCTTTTCATCTATCAAGCTATTGAACTGTTGACATAATTCAATAAATTCTTCATTAAAGGATATTGAATGGTTGTTACAATTTGGAATACCAAAATTAGCTACACCCATGCTGGTTTTAAGGTAACATGTCAGTGTCAGTCATTAGCTACACCCATTTTCTGGAACATTTTTGCTGCAACGTTTGCATGTTTATGTAGAGAACATATGGATCCCAGTAGAAAATATAATGCACTGATGATATACATGTCTTAAAGTACATAGGAGTATTTAATAGATAATTATATTGTCCTTGCAACTGCTCTGGTCTTAAAAAATAGAAAATTCTGAAATAAAATTGTGGTCTAGTTGGGCAAAAACAACATTTTTCTTCAGGTCTATTTGGTTCAACCTTGTTTGATATACCCTTCTAGTTGTCTTGCAAGTTTGTTTCCTGACAAATATTTGTGGCTCGATGCCAACTAGAGATAACGCTCAACCTCAGCTTGTACATATTTCTTTCTATATTAATATATATCTACCACAGTAGGGGCTTCCCCTACTGTATTTCCCTCAAAAAAAGATGATATTTACCTAGTGCAAGATTGTAATCTTGAATTTTCTTTCAATGCTTTCACATACTTATATGACATAATAGAGAGAAGTACTTAGCATTTAGACAAAAAGTAAGCAAATGCATAACAATTTCTTGCGAGCCACATAACTTATTGGTAAACAAAATGACAATATACCCTTATTTGACAGGTCCTGTTGGTGAAGACATGTTCCATTGGCAGGCAACAATAATGGGCCCATCTGATAGCCCATATGCTGGGGGAGTTTTCCTAGTTACAATCCACTTCCCACCTGACTATCCTTTTAAACCACCAAAGGTACTACAACGCATTGATGATTTGACAATTATCTATCAGTTCTTGTTTTGTGGGTTTTTTTTCCATAATTCTGAAAGTAAGCATATTCATATGCTGATTTCACATCCTTGGGACATGCTTCCAACAAAAGTTCATGACCTGTTCTGGTGTTCAGTACCTTGATAAACCATGTAACTGTAGTAGACATAGATGCTAGCATTCTATCTGAGCACTGCAAATTTTTCTTTTTGTGTCTTTTTTGGGTGGTTGGAGAAGAGTAGGATAGGACCCTACTGAATAGCTTAAATAATATAGAGTAGGTATTTGTAGTATATAAGGTCCACATGATCTGGATATAGAAGACCACTGAACCAGCTCAAAGCAACCCTATTAGTCTATTAGATAGGTTTATTCATGTGTGTGCGAAGAGAAAAAAAGAAAAGAAAAGATAGGTTTATTGTTCTAAATCCAGTTAAATAGAAACGATAGGAGCTCATTTTGAAGTATTCGCTTACATCTGTGCTTACTGAGAGGAAAACTATCTAAGAAGATTTTTTTTCTTGGTCTCCAAACCTCTGTTGAAAACGTGGGGGCTTTTATGTTATTTTGAAGGTAATTCATATGAGCTGCATGCTAGAGTGTAATATATGATATGTCCGTCACTAATATGGGTTAAGATGCATCGAAAACAGGAATCAAAGCCATTCATGGTGATTGTCTTGCTTTGTTTCTTTTTCTCCTTCTGGATATCGTATAAATAATCAAGGATGTTTTTGTCAACGCTTGTGAACACTCCTAAATTGCTAAATTATTCATCTACTTATGATGGAGTAAATCGCCATCGTTTACGAGTGCTTATGATTTTTAATTATCACAGTTCACTGCAATATTGAACGTTTTGATGAGTAAACAAATCATTTTCTTGCATTGAATCATACGTTTACAATGTAAAATGTCAACAGTTCCCAAATTATTAGACATCTCTGTTGTGCAATATGCAGGTGGCATTCCGCACCAAGGTGTTCCATCCAAATATCAACAGCAATGGAAGCATTTGCCTTGACATCTTGAAGGACCAATGGAGTCCTGCTCTAACGATTTCCAAGGTTGTTATTCTCATGCTGTACCACTATTTTCATTGGCTGTTCGTTGGTACCAACATCTGCTTTCTGCTTGCTTTCAGGTGCTGCTGTCCATCTGCTCTCTGCTGACTGATCCAAACCCTGACGATCCTCTAGTTCCTGAGATTGCGCACATGTACAAGACAGACCGCCACAAGTATGAGAACACCGCGAGAACCTGGACCCAAAGATATGCCATGTAAAGAACGGGATCTCTGGAGTTGACTCTGGTGTGTTATGTCACTGGACATTGTCTCCTTGTGTTCATGTGTTGTAAGGATCAAACTGGGTTTGCAGGGGTGTTTGGAATTGTTTGTGTTGGATAATATTTCCATGGGGTAACTGCTTCTGTGTCGCTTGCCTCTGCGGATCTTTTCCACATTGTCCGTTTTGACGTTAGTTGTTACCATGTTCTAAGTTTTCTTTTTGCTGTAATTTTCTCTCTCACGAGATCTGTAAAAGAAATAACGAAAAACTAAATCTCAACCATACAGCCGCGGCCTGGTTATCAATGCACTCTGCATTGGAATGTTGTTAAGCCGTTTGATAAGGGACAGACAAACCATAGCAGATGCTTACTAGTTACTAGTTACTACTCTAAAGTCTAAACAGAAACAATACAGGAAAATGCGGCACCTTAGTCAAATCACTTTTTCTATTGTGTTAATTCGGAGAATTGTTCACCATGCTACAGATTAGTGGTGTGGATGGTACAGACCTGTACTGTGGTTCCTCCACCATATAGAGAGGATCATGATCAAAGTGTGGCCGTTCGGACAAGCATATTATTTTGAGAATCAAGCGTTCGGACAAGAAAATATCTTAGCTCTTCCCCTTCCCCAAGAGTCGTTCTCGCAGGTGATCCAGTTTTGACCGACTCTTGTTACTGCCCTGTGTGCCCGGCCCGCTCCGGAGTCCGAACTTCGCTCCATCACTCATCACCATATATTTTGAGAACCTTTACAGGGAACCATACTACTTTGAGGAAGCAAGTGGTATAAGTTAAATCTGACCGTTCATTCTCGTGGGTATTATTGTAATTGTCTTGATAATAAACTTCATTACCAAAATGCCACCGTGTAGTACAAGCGAGCGGCATTGAATCGTTACGAAAAAAAAAGAAATAGAATGGCTCGAGGCAGGGTCGTCGTCCCCGGAGGACGCACACGGCCACAACATCAACAAGCGAGGACGGACAAGGTCTCCTGTGCGTTTTCCTCCAGTTCGTCGTACATCCTTTTGAAGCAGTCCTGGACCACTTGCGACGAGCGGCCGCCGCCATCAACGCCGATACGTTTCTATGCCACCAACGCCGATCCGTTTGCGGCAATGTTGATCGAATTCGTCGCCGCCACCAATGACCAGCAGTACCAGGGAGCGACAGTTCTGATTTCCACTCCCCAACCTGATCTCGTTTCTAGGCGCAAATGATGACGGCGTGACCCTTCCCAGCGCGGGCCTATCGCAGTTGCTCGTCCGATCGGAAAGCATCCTCGTACAGGCATCCCCTTCAATTCAAATCTGGACGGCTTGATGTAACGAACAAGCGACGACGGACAAGGTCTCCTGTGCGTTTTCCTCCAGTTCGTCGTACATCCTTTTGAAGCAGTCCTGGACCACTTGCGACGAGCGGCCGCCGCCATCAACGCCGATACGTTTCTATGCCACCAACGCCGATCCGTTTGCGGCAATGTTGATCGAATTCGTCGCCGCCACCAATGACCAGCAGTACCAGGGAGCGACAGTTCTGATTTCCACTCCCCAACCTGATCTCGTTTCTAGGCGCAAATGATCCTCCGATCGGAAAGCATCCTTGTACAGGCATCCCCTTCAATTCAAGTCTGAACGGCTTGATGTAACGTAGGTTAACTAGTTTAATTAAGTAGGTTTGCATAAGAATTGGTGTGAACATTGCTTCCTTTATTTATTGGTGTGGTTAGTTCATGTTTAAAGATAAAAGTATTTTACTGAATTACCTTGGTCCGCATACAGATCAAAGGAATTCAGTGAATATTGGACAATGATGTTCTCAAACAGTCATACGGATTCGATGGTTTCCTTTGATTGAACGATTTGCAAGGAATCTTTTTGCCTATATATGGATTCCGTCAAGGACTTCTCTGCTGCCTCTCTCCTTATCTCTGTTGATCTCAACAGACAGGCAGTAGCAACATAGGAAGAGCGCTTGATTCACCGTCGGGTTGCGAGGAGTAGAGAGGATGGACACCCCTATGCCGCCGCCGGTGGCCACAGCTGCCACAGGTTTGGGGAGATGGTGACGGGCT
>LAPY01005361.1:0-10446 GCA_000970635.1 Eragrostis tef | reverse complement strand
ATACTTGCAAGAGAAGGTGAAGCAACCTTCTATTTAAGTAGGTACTCCTCCACCTAAACTAGCAATGTGGTACTATAGGATTGCACTCCCACCATTCCCTAATGGGCCTTTGAGATTTTCAGGAATTATTGGGAATATCCTCATGGGCCTAACATGTGCAGCCCACTAATTCCAACACCATTGCGGTGGTCTCTGCTGCCCTGTGGACTAGAGGCTAGTGCGAGACGACCTCGGGGAGAACGTAAGGCCGGGCCGAGGTTGCGCTTGTCGGCGCATCGACCTCCGTCGGGGTGCTGCAGGGCGTTGCAGCCGAGCTCGGGGAGGGAGGGCGTCAAGGTGTCGCGGCCGAGCTCGAGGAGGGCGTTGAAGACGAAGGAGGACGAGCTGGGCGACTGGCATCGTGAGGAAGAAGACGGCGCGCCGCTGTGCTTGCTGAAAGGAAGGGCAAATATGTCATGTCTTAGGCTGGGTGGAGCTGCGGTGGCATGGAGGACATAAAATTTTTTGACCGCTGGCATCTACGGGTTACAACTTTTATCGGTGGCTAATGAGGCATTGAAGTTTATGACCATGGCACTGAAGGGATTTTCCCATGTTTTTATGTCCTTGCATTTGGTCTTAGGCTGTGATAGACGATGTGGCGCGCGACACCGAACACAAGAGTTGCAAGCATGCAACGACCAGATGGAGAATATTTCCTTTTTTATCTAAATAGTTTTGCTTCGAAGCGTTTGAAAGAATTCAAAGGCGCCTATCCTGGGTTTTGACATGTGTGTTGAATTATACGCGGTAATCAATAGTCATATTGCTTCAAAGTGTTAGATCGGCCCTATCCTGGGTTTTTGACATGTGTTGAATTATACGTGGGAAAGCCCTGTACGTCGCACCTACATAGTAGCGTGCAATCGACCGTAACATGACAGGGCATCTTCAGGGCGAAGCTAGAATAAGCCAAAGAGTGGTGTCAAATGCACAAATTAGAAGATAAACCTGGTGCCATAGTGGTCAAAATTAAACATTCTAGTGATGAAAGTTTGAGTTACCCTGGTGCACTGGCACCAGGGAAGCACAACGTGGCTTCTTCGCCACTGGGCACCTTGCTACGACAACCATATCAACTTAATTATTTTTGTTCTAAAAAGATGAATATATATTAATATGTAGATCTTTGTATCGATAGACATATTGCTATTGCTTATTACATCAGTCCCAAGCCTCTCCACATCAACTCAACTACCCCAAAAAAAAGACAATTTACGATCATCAGAAAGGGAGGGAGCTTGGACGTGTTTGGATCAAGCCAGTTTCTTAGAAAACCATTTTTTTAAATTATAAGAGATCTCTAAACAGGCTTGTTATCTGACCAATACTAACACCAGACTCTCGTTTTTTAAGAAACCTATAATATGGTTTAACCCAACTATTTGCAGGTTTTATCTCGTAAAAGACCCACTACCTCTAAATATTGGAATAATTACAACAATATGCAATCGTCATCCCTCACATTTTGTCCCCATAAAGGAAGGACGTGTGATCATCAAACTTGTAATAAAATGGTTTCTAGTAGTTTTGAAGAAACTAAGATCCAAAGAGTCCCATTCATTTTTTTTTAGAAACCATAGTCAAAACCCAGTATTAAAGTAAAATGATTCTTGGTTTTCTTTTTTTTTTTTGAAGAGCGTGCGTTGTACCTTTATTACCCCGTCGAGTTTACATGAAGAGTTGTTGTGCATGGCCGACGCGGCCCCTGCTACCTAAAATGGATCTTGTTCTGCAACAACCTACTCTGCTTCTGAGTCAATTAACAGTTTAACATATTTCATGATTAGGGCTTGGCGGGACCAAAAAGGAACTCTCTCCCATATATTCCTGTTGAATAGTGGAATGTTTGCACCGAAACACTTGCATATCGCCGAACAACTGTCGTGTCTTGAGTCTCCTGGTGTTGCTACCGATTTGCCCTGATGAATCGGTGGCTGCTGACTCCACGGCTTCAGCAGCGCCATTGTGCGCGTCTTGGACAACATTCGTCACCAGTCCAGGAGCGTAGTGATCCCAGAACCACGACGCGGCTAGGCAGGAGGGCGTGGGGAAGGAATGAAGCTTGTGGCTCCCAGCGCGGTCCAGGCCCCGTCGTGTCTCGCCGGTGCGGTGGTGATGGATGGAAGTCGCTGGAGCGTGGAATTTAGCCCGCGCGGGATCTCGGCGGATTGATCACGTGTGCTGTAATACCTCTAAACCTGGCAATAGATCGTGTGTGTTTTTTTTTTGCGTACGACACGCCTGAACGTCGCTTCCAAATGCTAGCTGAGCTGTACCGTACTCGTATTGTAATGTGCCATCCCGGCCCGTGGTTTTTTTTTTTTGGAATACATCCCCGTGGTTTGAATTGCTGGAGGATTGCTGCCTAGGTCTGGCATTCGTATCCATCGCAGTTGTATCAACATTGATGAAGTTAATGAAAGCGTTTATCAGGGCTTGGGTTTGGCAAAATGACAGAAGATGTGGTGTCTGACCGAGGTTGTTGGAATTGGACAACAACTCTCAGATTCAGTCTCCCCCGTCCCCATGACCTCCAGATCCAACTTCTTGTTTTCCTTTTTCACTTGGGATGACGAGTCCGTCAACTTGCCATAAACAAGATGCCACAAACAACAGTTGTAGCATTCCTACGGTCCAACAGTTCGGCCTGTTCGTTCCGTTTAGGACAGAGAATCTTAGTATTTAAAGATATTAAATAAAGTATAATTACAAAACTAATCACAGAACTCTGGGCTAATTTACGAGACGAATATAATGAGGGTAATTAAGCCGTGATTAAGCCACGATTAGACGATAGTTACTGTAGCATCACTGTAGCAAAACATAGATTAATTAGGCTCATTAGATAGGTCACATAAATTAGCACTCATTTGTAAAAAGGTTTTGTCATTATACTTTATTTAATACTTCTAAATAGCAAGATTCTTCGAACTAAACTTTAGGACTAAAGTAAACGAACAGGGCCTTAGTTCTGCTTATGCAGTAGCACTAACTAGGTCTTTTTTCACACAGTAATTTGCAAATTTTTCATAAGAACTCAGTTCAATTTTCGTGAAGAAATTTCCCA
This sequence comes from Eragrostis tef, assembly GCA_000970635.1. Taxonomy (NCBI): domain Eukaryota; kingdom Viridiplantae; phylum Streptophyta; class Magnoliopsida; order Poales; family Poaceae; genus Eragrostis; species Eragrostis tef. The sequence goes on along the minus strand of LAPY01005361.1, from coordinate 7,337 downwards.
CGTTTCAAAAAGCCTAAGCCTGGAGATGAAGCTAAGGAGCACGTTATTTTGATCCTTGAAGGGGGACAACTTTGACAATCTAAGTGACAGCCTTTTTGAGCAAAAGGTGTGCTATGTTTCTTTCCCTTTTGATGGAAATCATGTGACGTCTCCTAATCCACCTACTAGCACCATCGTCCTATGCTTACAGGGCAATGTCATTGCCGCAATGATGCCAAATCCAATCATATGCATGTTGCCGTACTGCTATCTTAGTGTTAGTGCTTGTGATCTCATCGTGTTCCTTTACTTGGTGTTATTAGATTGAAGGCAGCCTGGATTAAGAAAGAGAAACCCCATCCCTTGTTCATGTGTGGAACTGAGTATTGGAACCATCGTCCGTACACAAGTGCAGAACTATGAAGGGGCAGTGAACCGTTATTGGGCAGTTTCACACAGCTGTGGAACGCTGTAGGTCGATGCTGTGACCTTCGAAGTCCCAACAGCAGAACTATCGTAATAGTAAACAGAAAACTTGCCAGCGTTAGATGTTTGGAAAACTGTTGTCAATTGACCTCATCAAGGTTTGGAAGCGTCATCAGCCTCATCAAGGTGAGGCTGTGTGACCTGCTCAAACATAGATTAATTAGGCTCATTAGATAGATCACATAAATTAGCACTCATTTGTAAAAAGGTTTTGTCATTATACTTTATTTAATACTTCTAAATAGCAAGATTCTTCGAACTAAACTTTAGGACTAAAGTAAACGAACAGGGCCTTAGTTCTGCTTATGCAGTAGCACTAACTAGGTCTTTTTTCACACAGTAATTTGCAAATTTTTCATAAGAACTCAGTTCAATTTTCGTGAAGAAATTTCCCACGTTTCAAAAAGCCTAAGCCTGGAGATGAAGCTAAGGAGCACGTTATTTTGATCCTTGAAGGGGGACAACTTTGACAATCTAAGTGACAGCCTTTTTGAGCAAAAGGTGTGCTATGTTTCTTTCCCTTTTGATGGAAATCATGTGACGTCTCCTAATCCACCTACTAGCACCATCGTCCTATGCTTACAGGGCAATGTCATTGCCGCAATGATGCCAAATCCAATCATATGCATGTTGCCGTACTGCTATCTTAGTGTTAGTGCTTGTGATCTCATCGTGTTCCTTTACTTGGTGTTATTAGATTGAAGGCAGCCTGGATTAAGAAAGAGAAACCCCATCCCTTGTTCATGTGTGGAACTGAGTATTGGAACCATCGTCCGTACACAAGTGCAGAACTATGAAGGGGCAGTGAACCGTTATTGGGCAGTTTCACACAGCTGTGGAACGCTGTAGGTCGATGCTGTGACCTTCGAAGTCCCAACAGCAGAACTATCGTAATAGTAAACAGAAAACTTGCCAGCGTTAGATGTTTGGAAAACTGTTGTCAATTGACCTCATCAAGGTTTGGAAGCGTCATCAGCCTCATCAAGGTGAGGCTGTGTGACCTGCTCTGCAGTCTGCACATGAAGATTAGGTGGCTGATGACGACGATGTCTGACTGCGGTCTTTGCCTCTTTGGAACTCCATACCATACTGCTGACTGGTCCTCCGTCGCCCATCCCTAGGAGCTCCAACTTTCTGCAGGTGGGACAACCGGACAAGTGAGGACCAACCTTGCCGGTGAGACAAATCATACAGTTTATTTTTCACCTTTTCCTTTTTCAAATACAGAAGTGCTAATATACTAGTAGTTCGTGTGTCTCGACTCTCAAATCTTAGAATTCATATACATGCTCTTCGGCTGTAAAGTGTGAGGTGTGCAGTACAGAAGTGGAAGACACCTATCGTATCTTCTTCGTCTGCTCCTTTGTGCGGTCGTTCTGGGACATCATCAGCATCAAGATCCAGCCGGATACTCCAGTGCGCACGCCATGGCGCCTACGATGGTCGGCGTCCACGCCGGTGCAGCACAGAGACACCCTCACTCTTCTCTGCTTGTGGCAATTGTGGAAGCACAAAAATGAGGTCGTTCCGGCTACTCCACAACTACAGAGAAGAAGCCGCTCTTTGGTGATGCCGCCTAAAGCGTGAAAAAGCGATGATCAGTTCGTCTTAGTGTTCACTATTTAATCTCATGTAGCAAAATCTTTATCTCTCGCCTTGTTTCAACTACTATCAACTCAGACCGGCCCGTCAGGGGCCATATTATTCATGCAAATGAAATTCAGGTGGGGAGTTCTCTTCCCCCGTCGACTTTCAAAAGAAAATTATACATGCTCACTTTACTTGCATGTACTCTCTTTGTCTCAGAATAATTGTTATTCTCACATTTTATCAGATTCATTGAACATTCTCTGAACTTAGACAACCTGTCTGTTCAGGTTCACTGAACATTCTATAAATCTGGACACTTCAAAACACTCCCAGAATGACAATTAAACTGAGACGGAGGGAGTACTATTTACATTACAGAGGGGGTAGTCATTGTATAGAAGCTCCGTCATTGATAGCCGGATTACATGTGTTAGCAATATCGTCCCCAATCCGCAAAACACTACCAATTCGGCTCTACCATGTTATCCGGCGTTTTACCTCGAGTATTGATCCATTCTTACTTACCTCACAGTCACAGATGAGGCGTCCTTGTTGTTATGCAAAATCGGCCGCACGACCGAGTCAGTTCAAGAGCTTGTTCTCAAATGCGAGTGCCTGCCTTTTGATCCTCAAAGGACAACGACGACGCGAGTGACTGTCTTTGGTCAAAGTGTGCTCTATCTGTCTCCACTTTTCTAGCGAAGCCATGTGATGTCTCGTGCTCTACCTGCTAGCAGTAGCGTGCTAGTCCGATCCAATTCTCTTTCCTTTTTCCTTGAATGAAGTTGAAACTGCAATGATGTCAAATCCAATCATTTGCTCCTTAAAAGAGGAGCATATATAGTCATAACATATGTTGCCGTACTATAGTTGTAGTACGCTAAGTACTTCTAATCGATCATTAGCACTCGCTCTGTTTTTCATTTGATATTTCAGAATAGTGTTACAAGCAGCATCTAGAAGATTTGCAAAATAAAAGAAGGCACGCGTCCTATCTAGACTACAGATGAAATGTACTCCTATGCATAACAGGAGATAGACAACCTTCACCGCAAAAATTAAAAATAAAAAATGTGCAGGCAAGTGAGAAATTCTATTCTGATCACGACATCTATTTTAGGACAGAGGGAGTACGCTAGTCTTTTGGTTTGATAGTGTTCTAATGTTTCAAGATGACATGGTATGTTTGATGGAAAAATATTCGGTGCAAACCGTGAAATCGTGAAAACCCTCTTAAAAAACCTATTTAGAAGTTTTAAAAAATTATGAAACTTGGCATACATGTAGAGGACATGGTGACAAACATGCACACAAAATTTAAGATACAAAGTCATTTTCTATTAAAAGATACAAAAATAGGTTTTCTACATGTATCTTTTCTACACAAATTATGAAACTTGTATCCTTTAGTAGAAGTTGAATTTATATCTCAAATTTTATATGTATGTCTCTCACCATGTCCTCTACATGTATGCCAAGTTTCATAATTTTTTAAAATTTCAAAATAGGTTTTTTAAAAGAGTTTTTACGATTTCACAACGATTTCACCGAATATATAGTTTGCACCGAATATTTTCCCTTGTTTGAAGCAGGATGGCAAAGTTCAACCATCCGCAGGTGCCGTGTGCTACTACTACGTTGCCGTGCATGTTAAGACAGTACCGCGAGTTTGGTTTCAGCCTTCTACGGCACGGAGACGGGTCCACGGCTGCTGGCTCCAGCAGCACATGTGCGTGTGTGCATGGTCACGTCAAGAAATGGACACCGAGAGGCGTCCAAGCGTGTAGCACTAGCACCACGTCGAACCCGTTTCGAGCGCAGGCGAAAAGTCTCAGGGCGATGCATGCGCAGTATAGCAAGGAGAATAGCAAGGAGAAGGAAATGAACAGCGCAGTAGCCGTCTGACGGCCAGGGGCCTTGGTAGCAAAACTCCAATGTACATTGATAAGTGATAAACAAAGCTCTATCGGCCGCCTTTTGGAAAAAAAAAGAGTAATGACGACTGAGAGAGAACATGGGCATCAGCCAGGGAGCAGGTAGGGGCCAATTCATCATTTGCTCTCATTTCCAATGGTCTGTAGTCAAATATCCTTCTTTCGATTTTCAGCCGATTCTGCTCGTCCCCTCTTCTTCTTCCTCCCGCCGCCGGTGGCGCCGCCGGTGGCGCCGCCTCTCGCCAGTCAAGCTCTCTCGTCCCGTGCTGCCTGCGCGTCGCCTGTGCCTCTCCTATGCGCGAGCCCCTCGGCAAGCGCGACGGCAGCATGGCCTCCTTCTCCTCCGTCCTCGCCCCGCCGCGCACTTGCCCATGACCACCTACCACGCCGTGCCCCACCTGCGAGCCCGCAAGCCCCCACCTCCGGCACCATCGTCCTCACCACCCTTGCCGCAACCGCCATGCAATTTCCAAGAATTAGATTAGCTCAAGTTCGAAAGGATTAGCTCCAAGTTCCAAGGAGCAACGTTGTGAAATCGTAAAAACTCTTTTAAAAAACCTATTTTGAAATTTTAAAAAATTATGAAACTTGGCATACATGTAGAGGACATGGTGACAAACATGCACACAAAATTTAAGATACAAAGTCATTTTCTATTAAAAGATACAAAAATAGGTTTTCTACATGTATCTTTTCTACACAAATTATGAAACTTGTATCCTTTAGTAGAAGTTGAATTTATATCTCAAATTTTATATGTATGTCTCTCACCATGTCCTCTACATGTATGCCAAGTTTCATAATTTTTTAAAATTTCAAAATAGGTTTTTTAAAAGAGTTTTTACGATTTCACAACGATTTCACCGAATATATAGTTTGCACCGAATATTTTCCCTTGTTTGAAGCAGGATGGCAAAGTTCAACCATCCGCAGGTGCCGTGTGCTACTACTACGTTGCCGTGCATGTTAAGACAGTACCGCGAGTTTGGTTTCAGCCTTCTACGGCACGGAGACGGGTCCACGGCTGCTGGCTCCAGCAGCACATGTGCGTGTGTGCATGGTCACGTCAAGAAATGGACACCGAGAGGCGTCCAAGCGTGTAGCACTAGCACCACGTCGAACCCGTTTCGAGCGCAGGCGAAAAGTCTCAGGGCGATGCATGCGCAGTATAGCAAGGAGAATAGCAAGGAGAAGGAAATGAACAGCGCAGTAGCCGTCTGACGGCCAGGGGCCTTGGTAGCAAAACTCCAATGTACATTGATAAGTGATAAACAAAGCTCTATCGGCCGCCTTTTGGAAAAAAAAAGAGTAATGACGACTGAGAGAGAACATGGGCATCAGCCAGGGAGCAGGTAGGGGCCAATTCATCATTTGCTCTCATTTCCAATGGTCTGTAGTCAAATATCCTTCTTTCGATTTTCAGCCGATTCTGCTCGTCCCCTCTTCTTCTTCCTCCCGCCGCCGGTGGCGCCGCCGGTGGCGCCGCCTCTCGCCAGTCAAGCTCTCTCGTCCCGTGCTGCCTGCGCGTCGCCTGTGCCTCTCCTATGCGCGAGCCCCTCGGCAAGCGCGACGGCAGCATGGCCTCCTTCTCCTCCGTCCTCGCCCCGCCGCGCACTTGCCCATGACCACCTACCACGCCGTGCCCCACCTGCGAGCCCGCAATCCCCGACCTCAGGCACCATCGTCCTCACCACCCTTGCCGCAACCGCCATGCAATTTCCAAGAATTAGATTAGCTCAAGTTCGAAAGGATTAGCTCCAAGTTCCAAGGAGCAAGACATCAGATGCGCAAGTTCCAAGAAGCAAAACAAGGATTAGATTAGCTCTGGTTCATGTCCGTACTTCTTCTACCAGGGATTTTGTTTCCATTTGCATCAGCCATGGCCACAGGGGAGCTCATCGAAAGCAAATCAAACTTAAATGCTTCAGTTGTTTTCCTTTTCCTCCCCCGATGTTGTTTCCTTCGCGCGAGAATATCTCAATTTCCCACTCCAAACTCCCTCCCCGCAAACGCCTGCCCTGAGAAATTCCTTAGGAATCGATGTCTCCAGCTCCAGTAATCAAGGTCCCAGCCACCAAATCTTGAACACAGAGCACTTTTGCTTCAATCCGGTGGAAATTGAATGCAAATCACTTTGCTGCCATGGAGGAGGAAGTCGTGCAGGGTGAAAGACGAGCGCACGGGCTCGAGTGCGGACGCCGCGGTCGTCGCGGCAGCCGGAGGGGACGCGGAGCAAGCAGCTGTGGCGGTGCCAGGGAAGTGCCGGCCAGGGCGCAGTGGTCGCCGGCGGGAGGAAGAAGAAGAGGAGAAGGGTAGAATGGGCATAAAAGTAAAAAGAAGGTAAAAATTGAAGATCATTAGGAAGAAGGGTAGTGCCATTAAAAAGGGAGGTATTTGGTGAATTGAGCCGAGTAGTAGGTAGTATAAACCGCGGCTGAGAAAAAGCACGGATGGCCCGGTCATGCCAGTACTTCGAGGCTATTACCATGGCTACTTTTGTTTTCTTTTTTACTCGAGCATAATTTAGACTGAAAGCTTAACCACGTACTTACGCCGTACCAGCTAGCTGCTCGCCCGTGCTGTTTGGCAGCTGGAGCCTGGAACCGTACGGTGGTCCGTGGCTAAGCACAGGACCGTGCATTCCGTGTTCTAGTAGCCGCTGTTCTCTTTTCAATTACCGACACCAATTTCTTGTACAGTACCACGCATCAGTATAACCGATTGGATGAACCGAGCTCCCTTGATGCCGGGGATCGAGACCGCACGTATAAGGGTACGTATGGATCAGCCGAGCTCCCTTGATGCCGGGATTTCCACGTACCGGTGGTTCGAATGTCCCATGCTTGTATGAAATGACAATGCTGTATGAGCGTTCCATGCTTGAACTCAGACTCACCAAAGGGGCGCTGCTGCCTTCATCTGTCGGATAGCTATTTCTTATATAAAAAAAAGAGTTATCTAGTTGTTGTTGTTATCGGTCTCGTTACTCATCCAATTATAAGAGACCCTAATTTTTCTCTAGCTTCAACTTTTGTGGAGGATACTTAATTAGCCATTTGAAGTTATGTTACGACCAGTCTTATTATAATCGGTTTTGCTACTCATCCAATAGTTCGTATTCTTGTTGTGATTTTCAAACACTACCATGTTAGGCTGACTTCAACAGCCAGCACAAACGCATACATGCGTCGGTCGCGGAGGCCGGAGGGGCACTGTGCGTGGCCGAAACGGCTTCCAACAGCAAGCGCAGCGTAAAAGGAGCATGCAATTTGCAATCCAGCCGCAAAAATAGATACCCTCTCTCCTCCATGCATTTGTGGGGCGGCACGCGGGCGGAGCGGCGGGAGC
>LAPY01005356.1:0-22367 GCA_000970635.1 Eragrostis tef | reverse complement strand
CTCAGGCGGCGGCGAGGATAGAGAGTGATGGGGGTTCGGCTGCTGATCCTTCTGGGCCGTGCCGAAATGTGCGTCTACCTCTGCCTGGGCTGTTTCCATAAGCCAGGCCGGGATAGGGCAAGCAGGCTCTGGGCCGTCTTATACAGGCCATTGGGCCGATAATGTGAACAAAGAACAGTGAGTCTTCCATTCTTCTTCGGCAACTGGTTGCGTTTGAGTATCGTGATTCGCGCGTGTGTGATCACATTCGTTTGGTCTCTCACCCGCTCTCGCCACCTGCTATGTCTTGGCTATCATTTTAGAGCTGACTGTACCACTAGTATTACGGTCTACTACCGATCACTGATAAGTTCTTGTCATGACTCACGTGTTACGCCTCCTCTCTTAGTGTAATCCGTGCATGAAAGCTGCGTTTCAGCAAACACGCCATAAACTTGGACCTCTCTATTTGCGTGTGATGTGCTCCGACCTTGCTAATGGGGCGGTCCTAGCATCGCAAGCAACCCTTTGTGCACCCAAGCACGGCTCTTCTCTCGTTTCTCCTTCCAGAGATCGATCGGTGATAAGCCATTGTTAATTTCTTCCCAACTCCTCACGCAACAATCCACCTGGTTTTATATACATGACGCTGCACCGCAAAAAACGTGGCTTGATAAGTGATAACTATATGGCTGAATATATTTGTCGTAATGATGGTGCGCTAGCTGCCGCTGTGTCACCATATGTATCCTGACTTTTTTCCCCGGAAAAAAAAATTTATCCGGCTCTCTATCTGCGAAGATTTTTTTGTTCGACACGTTGCCGCCGCCGCCGAGTTGCGATGGACGAAAAGGACCCGGGCCCGTGGTCTACGTCACCGCTCCGGTGAGCTGTGCAACAGTCCACAGGAAGATCAGGCACGCGGACGGTGGAAGTAGCCCTCCAGTCTTTTTCTAAACTCTTTTTTTGGGCCTTGGCTTCCCTTGTGTTTTGGGGGCGAAACGGTAAAGTCGAAAGTGAGAGGGAGAGCGAGAGACCACGCGACGCATCAAAGTCTCGGATTTGACGTGGTGCGGAACCCGTTCGTGCCTATCCTCATCGCACGTCAGAATCCCTCGCCTTGCGATCGCTCTGGCTGTATTTATGCAACGCGCGATCACTCGATCATCAGCAACAAAACGTGATGTCTTTTCTCATTTTAAATAGGTTCACGCACGACTGAGGAAAAAGCGGTAGCATTTCAGCTCGAAATCGCTTCATTTTCTGGATAACCCCGTCGGCTTCGCAAGGAAAGGATAAAGCAAGCAAGGCAGAGTGGAGTGCAGCTTGTCCCCACACGGCCGTACTTGATCACAGCTGCGTGGGCCACGCTCGTGTGAAACACAACCCAACCCAACTGATCATGTCCTGCTCCTTCCGCCCCTCGCCGCCGTCGCCATCCGTCCCCGCGGCCGGAGCCCCCGCCCAAAAACTCTGAAATCGTCAGCTGGCGTGTCCAAATCGAAGAGCTCCGCCCACGCCACGGCCACCTTATTAAAGCAGCCAGTGCCGCAACGCCCCGTCCCCGCTCCGCGACCGCGCTCTCCGCATTCCGCCGCAACCGCGTCCAGGTATGCCACTATTTCTCTACGGATAGTTCGTTTTGTTGCCTGCTGGTGGTTCGCAGCGTGCGCGAGTGCGCGACCTCTCGTGCGTGGTGGTGTGGTGTTCCTCGACGAACTTTTCAGGCGTCCGAGTTCGCGGCTCGGGCCACGCACGGGGTCCGACGATTACGGCGGTTTGCTGTCGCTGGGCTTCGCTGGTGTTCGCTGGTGCCGGCGATCGACTAGTCGCCGACGGCGCCGTTCATGTGCATTGGCTCCCAGGGACTGCCACTGCCAGGTGCCAGCACTTAGTTCAGGGATGCGAACGAACGGCTGAACAAGTGTTGGGCGGAGCTGGGACGCAGCGGCGGGTGGCCCGTGACGAGGTAGCAAGCACAGTATGGGCGTGTGTGACCGGCTTCACTAGGTTGTTGGCTACATGCGTCTCACTGGAACCTGTGTTGGGGCCTCCCCGAGTGGTGGGGGTGTGAAAACGATCAGTTTCAGCTCAAGCAGGGCAGAGCCGTCTATTATATTTTGTCTACAAAAAAATAGTTTCCATGTTCAATCATGTTGGAAAAATTAGCATATCTTCTCTTTGTCTGGCCGGAACCTTGATTAGGACCCTTCGATTGCTTGATTGGCCCTCAGTGAGGACCATGGATGGCATGTTTTGTTCCACACTGTGGGATCACCAAAATTCCTTTATCTTTTGGCTAGCCAGCATATGTCAATGATTCAGTACAATGAGTGATTTTCAAAAGCTAATATAAGAAGATCTACTGACAGAGATGTTAACTGTAACGCTCTGCCCTTCTTTTCCTGACAGAGATGTTAACTGTAACACTCGTTAACGGCCAGCATATGTCAATTATTACAGTTAACAACTCTGTCATGCCGTCTGTATTGTGGACCCTGCACACTACACTGACAGAGATGTTAACTGTAACACTTTTTTTGACCGGGAAAACAGTGAGGGAGGCCCCCACTGTAAATTTTATTGATGTATGAAGTTAACTGTAACACTCGTTGGAAATTTGTAGCAACCTGATTGTCATAATTAAACTCATGGTTGCAGATTGCAGGCTCATGACCGAGGCTCCTTAATTGGACTCCTAGCTATATGGGTTCAGCTGTGACTGAAGTGCGTAGTTTTGACTCTTTTGCTGTTTAATCTGTGCGGTGCCTGATAACTGATTCTTTGGCGTTGAATTATGTTGATAACATTTCACTCACAGAGCAATGACACCTTGCTGGGAAATGGAGTTGTTGGGATTCTTGCCGAGACTGTTAATATGTGGGAAAGGAGGGCACCACTAACTCCTTCACATTGTGCCCGTCTTCTGCTTGGAGGAGGCAAGGGCAGAACTGGAGTAAAGCGGATTATCGTTCAGCCAAGCACGAAGAGGATCCATCATGATTCTCAGTATGAGGATGCTGGATGCGAGATTTCAGAAGACCTGTCAGAGTGTGGTCTCATTATAGGCATCAAACAACCAAAGGTCACATTTCGCGTTAAGCTACATACTCTAACCGACTGTGCTCTGTAGTATCATGGTTATGAAACGTTTGCTGATGGCTTTCCTTGGGCAGTTGAAGATGGTTCTCCCAGATAGAGCATATGCGTTCTTTTCACACACCCACAAGGCCCAGAAAGAGAATATGCCACTATTAGACAAGGTATATCACATATGTTGGTTCATATATGTTTTCAGTCAGTATGAGTTAGCATTTTTGTAGAATATTACAGTGATAACTAATGTCTTCAGATCCTCGAAGAAAGGGTCTCCTTGTTCGATTATGAGCTGATTGTTGGAGATGATGGGAAAAGGTTGATAGCGTTTGGAAAGTTTGCTGGCAGAGCTGGGCTGATAGACTTCTTACATGGTCTCGGACAACGTAAGAACAATTTCTTTCTATTATTTCTCTGTTACTGTATTCACCCGTTAATATTATGCAATTGATGCTTGGGTTCATTATCTGGACTTAATATCCGTTTAATGAGTTTTTGACAAGTAATATGTTTATTTAAGATGAAGTTGATTGCTTGTTCATACTACAACAATCTAAAACTGTAAACTTTGTGATTGGTGTTGTTGATTATTCAAGCAGCTAAAGATTTTCCCATACGATTGCAGGATATTTGAGCCTTGGATACTCGACTCCATTTCTCTCTTTGGGGCAATCTCATATGTACCCTTCCCTCGCTGCAGCCAAGGCGGCAGTCATTGCGGTTGGTGAAGAGATAGCAACATTCGGACTTCCATCCGGAATCTGTCCTATAGTTTTTGTATTCACCGGAGATGGAAATGGTAATTCTGCCGTTAACATTTTCATTTAAAACAATTTTGACAGAAGCCTCTTGTACAAATACTGTAACCATTTGTTTGGCATATGCATCTTTTAGGTGTCCTGTGCTCTTAGAAATGAAAAAGTTCAGACTTATTGTAATATTTCACTTTTATTGTCTTAGATATGCCTTGGTCCTGAAAATTTCATGCTGACATGTATATATTACTTCATCCATGACCATGACAGTATCTCAGGGTGCACAAGAGATATTCAAATTGTTGCCACATACCTTCATTGAGGCTGAGAAACTTCCTGAAATTTCTGCGGTATTGCACTAATGCTCCCTTTCCAGACTCATGTTCCGTTGAGTTCATAAATGATTTCGTTTGTAAATGTTCAAATTTCCACACCCCCTTTATATATGCAGAAGCAGATATCTTTTTTGTGAGCATGCTTCTTAACAGATCTCATCTATATTGTTAAATTTACAGGCCAGGAATCTGTCTAAACAATCTCAGTCAACCAAGAGAACCTTCCAACTATATGGTTGTATTGTGACTTCTAGAGACATGGTCTCTCACAAGGATCCCACAAAACAATTTGACAAAGTAACAAACATCTCTGGAAGTAGCAGCTTATTTGCCATTTGTACTATGAAATGCTTTGTTACAACGACATGACCAACACCTCATTGCATATACCATAAATATGTCATTGATGCCTATCTGATTTTCATTACATTGACCATGCCATGCTTAAATGTTTTCTATAAACAACTTTCATCCCTTTTTTCCCCCAACAGACAAGTACCTCATTAACCATTCCCTAGCTTTCCGATAATCCAATGCCCTAAGAAAGAAATATTAATTTCAGGTTGACTATTATGCTCATCCAGAACACTACAACCCCGTTTTCCATGAAAGGATCGCTCCATATGCATCTGTCATTGGTATGGTCTTGTATGAGTGCTTTTATTTGACATTGCAATTTTTATAAACATTGTGGGAGAATTTTTGCTAGTTGTTGTTAAAAAAAGCTGGACTGGTCATTTTTCCATAATAAATTAATAGTCTGAAATGTACGTCTTGATTATGTCTGCAGTAAACTGTATGTACTGGGAGAGGAGATTTCCACGGCTATTAAGTATTGATCACTTAAAACAACTAATGAAGAATGGTTGCCCTTTGGTTGGTGTTTCTGATATAACTTGTGATGTTGGAGGCTCGGTAGAATTTGTGAACAAGAGTACTTCAATAGAGAGGCCTTTCTTCCGGTAATGCATTCTGTTTTTTTTTTCTGTTGCGTATACTAAATAATCATTAGACATAACTGCACTACAAAACTAACCTCGGCCAGAGCATGATTTTGTACCGATTTAACTTCTCCTTAATACAATGACGCGCAGTTCTCCTGCGTGTTTGAGAAAAAAAAAAGACATAACTGTAATATTTTGTCTTTGCCTACTAATTGTAGATCAGTAGAACAATCTATGCAATTTACAGTACTCTGTAGGCATGGTGATTGATTCTTCGTGGTTACTAGTTGTAGTATTTCATGTAGCAGTTACCTTTTGACTCATTTCTGGATATATGACTGCAGCTATAACCCGTCTACTAATTCATACCATGATGATATGGAAGGTGACGGTGTGATTTGCTTAGCCGTTGACATTCTCCCTACAGAGTTTTCTAAAGAGGTGAGTGATTTCTTTAATGGCAAGAAAGCTATTTTGTATAATCATGAAAATTGCTGTTATGCGATTACTGTTGTTCCAATGTGTTGAACCGTGCAGGCCTCCCAACATTTTGGAGACATATTATCAAAATTCGTGGCTAGCTTGGCCTCGGCTAAAGGACTGGTGGAACTTCCTTCCTACTTGAGAAGAGCTTGCATTGCACATGCTGGCAGGCTCACTTCTCTGTATGAATACATTCCTAGGATGAGAAAGACAATGATGTAAGCTTCAAATACATTTTTTTTTCTCTTCACTACTGTACTCCTTTTGGATAATTCCCTGAGAGGATATGATTTGTTTGAAAACTTTTTTTGTGGTGATAACTGATGTTGTATAATTGTTTTTGACATTCTTTCAGTATTTTATAGCCATAGTTTCGTTGTTATGGACACTGATATTCATACCAGATCTTGCCCATAATGTTCTTTTGATTATTTCTTTTCTTTGCAGAGATTTGGCACCTACCAAGGAAATTCCATTTCCTGACAAGAAGTACAACACCCTGGTTAGAAAATACTATGTTTCTACCGTTTAAGTATATCTGACTATACGGGATAGATAAAACTAGATTCGTGGAGTATATATTAGGGCAAATTTGCTATAGCACACTAGAAAGGTGTGGTTTTAGGCACAACACACTCCAAATCTCGTATTTAGTTATAGCACACTCCAAAAGTGGGTTAATTTAGGTGCAGCACAGTAAACATGGGAAATGTAATTTTTTCAACTTTTTTATCTCATTGCACGAAACCCATTACAGCTTGAAACTTTTTACAGAGATATATTGTTATATTTTCTATCCATGTGTTTTCTTTTAGATTTTTTCATGATTGTCTAAATCACTTTTCATTGAAAATATTTTTTGTTGTGTAAAACAAAGTATGTTAACAATGAGGAAAATATCCGCAAAAAATTACATGGTTAAAAAAATTACATGTATCATTATGCAAAGTTTCAAGTTGTAATGTGTTTTGTACAACGAGATAAAAAAGTTGAAAAAAAAAACACTTTTCTCTTGTTTAGTGTGTTGCACCTAAATTACCACACTTTTGGAGTGTGCTGCAGCTAAATACAAGAGTTGGAGTGTGCTGTGGCAAAAGCCACACCTTTCTAGTGTGCTGTAGCAAATTTGCCCTATATATTATGTATACTGAAACACAATTACTCGATTATTTTTTCTCAATCCGTATTAATTGGACAGGTATCTCTCAGCGGCCACCTTTTTGATAAGTTCCTTATAAATGAAGCATTGGACATGATTGAAAAAGCTGGAGGTTCATTTCGCTTGGTTAGGTGTGATGTTGGACAAAGCATAGACGACATGTCATATTCAGAGCTCGAGGTAAGAAGTTAGTTTTGTATTTTTTGAGAAAAGAAGTTGGTTTTGTATTGATGTACAGATAATCTAGGGTTGAAATGTTCCCTCAAAAAATTAGTTTCTACTTTGCAAAAAAAAATTGCTAATTTTAGAAGAAATCATATTTTGCTGGCATCTTTTTAGTTTAACAATAGAAGGGGCCCTACTGCCCAAAACAAATGACCAGACATGCAGAATTATTAATATTCCATAAAAAATATTTACCAAGAAATCTAAATGATCTGAGAACCAAAATGTTCAAAACTATTTAATTAATTAAAAAAGGCATATAAGACGAGGAAAATAAAATAATATTATATAAATAAGTTATAACTAGCTCCAGGTCCACTCCCGCAGTCCTGTCATTATCATCATCATTATAGCAAAAGGAAGATGTCTATTTGGACCAACACATCAGTGCTCCTGATGGAATCATTGAACTCCTGAGCATACCCCATTATGCCATCTTCTGCCCAGACCTCAGAGCAATAGGCAAAACGGAGGACTGCTTTTGATCAGTTTGTGCTATTCCTTCTCCTTCTTCTTCCTTCTTCTTTTTTTCTTGTTCCTCTCCATAGCTTTGGGCATGTCAGTTTGTCCTTTCTGGAGCTTTGCTTTGAGCTATGATTTTATTCTTTTTGTATATCCAACAGAAATGTCAGCAGGCTTTTCTTTTTGTTGGGAACTCTATGGCCGATTCTGACTTCTTCCTCGTTTCATTTTCCATCCAATTTTCTACTGTTCAAATTTAGCAGCTATTTATTTCTGGCTTATTAGAATCTGTCTCTTCATTTGTTTAGCATCAGGAACCCATCCTTGATTCATGGTATGCAACATGCTGTTATTTTAAGTGACGTTCCCTGTTGGAAGCACAGGTAGTAGAAGGTGCAGATATTTTTTATTAATGATGTTAACTGGTTTAGATCTTTGGTGTTTTCTTGTTCCTTGTATTTCGTATTGGTTTGTTTACCTTAATTCGGGAGTTCTCTATTCATTAGGGTAACATATTACTGGCACTCTTCTTCCTTTTTTTGTTATCAACTTAGTCAAAGTTTGATTTGTATCTGCAATATATGACACTTTTTTACAGGTAGGAGCAGATGATACTGCAAATTTGGATAAGATTATTGATTCCTTGACTTCTCTGGCTAAAGCACATGATGGAGATCCTAATGCCAGGAAACAAAATGAACTATCTCTGGAGGTAGGAAAAGTCAATGGATGTGGAACTGGTGACATAATGGATAAACGAGGGCCAAAGGTTTTAATTCTTGGTGCTGGAAGAGTTTGCCGACCGGCTGCAGAGTTTCTAGCTTCTTATCCAAACATCTATACATGTGGTGGTAATGACAACAACACATGTCAAATTCATGTTATCGTGGCCTCTTTGTATCAAAAAGATTCAGAGGAGGTAATTCTCATAGCACTGCATTTTCGATGCATCTTTTGTTTGCCTGCATGACTTGCTACTAACATGCTATATATAAATGAGTGAGCAAAATCTTAAGAACGGTATCCTGGTCATAGTGTGTGCAGTATTTGTAGGATTCTACATCTATCATGCCTCTGTATGATTGTATCTGTACATGCAGATAGTTGATGGAATTAAAAATGCAATAGCCACTCAGCTTGATGTTGCTGATACTAAAAGCCTTTCGGCACTTGTTTCACAGGTACGTTTATTCTGATATTTAATTCTCAATTGAACAGTTTCTGTTTCATTACAATGAGGATCACAGACTGTAACAAGATAAAATACAGTGAATGAAACACGAACTTCACATGCATTTACAATAATAACTCAGTTTAGGATGTTGATTTGTGCTTTCTTTCTGTCAAAGTACTTTTACATGTGAGGTTCTCTTGCAGGTTGAGGTTGTAGTTAGCTTGCTGCCTGCTAGCTGTCATGCTTCAATTGCAAGAGTATGTATAGAGGTAGTCTTCTTAATTGCCCTTGATTATAAATCCTTGAAACTATATTGATGCATTAGACCATTATTGGCGTGATATTTAGTCCAATGGACATCTTTGGCTATTTACAGCTCAAGAAGCACCTGGTCACGGCGAGCTATGTTGATGAGTCCATGTCAAAGTTGAGCCAAGCAGCTGAAGGTGCAGGGGTCACCATACTTTGCGAAATGGGCCTGGATCCTGGCATAGGTGCTTCCTCAATATCATGTTCAATCTTTGTGTGTGGCACAGATTCGTCGAGTTTTAGGGAAATATGACAATTGAATTTTCATTGCAAGTATTATCTATTGATAAAATTGTATGCCACTGAAAATTCAAGTTTTTATGCAAAAAAACAGCTTAAATATGTTTGTATTATGCAGACCACATGATGTCAATGAAGATGATTGATGAAGCACATGCTCGACAGGGAAAAATAAAGGCATTTACATCTTTCTGTGGTGGACTTCCATCTCCAGCTGCTGCAAACAACCCACTGGCCTATAAATTCAGGTATGTTTCCGTGTTTTAGATCATTTATCGTCATAAAAATTTTTGTTAGTGTAGTATGCATCAATGCATGCACCAAGTGTTACCATAAATAGTAATGGATGGCTTTCTTTGTTTCCTTTTTTCTTTTTAGTTGGAGTCCGGCTGGGGCTGTCCGAGCAGGGAAAAATCCTGCCGTCTTCAAATTTCTTGGGGAGATCATTCATGTGGATGGTAAGTTAGTTACATGTCTCTTAAAAAGATTTATTACGCACAACGTTGATTACTAATTTACTTACCACCTCTACAGGTAATAGCTTATATGACTCAGCAAAGAGGCTCAGACTACCGGAGCTTCCAGCTTTTGCTCTGGAACATTTACCAAATCGGAATTCTTTGATGTATGGAGACCTATATGGGATCTCCAAAGAAGCATCGACTGTATATAGAGCTACTCTTCGTTACGAAGGTAAGAAATATTGCACTTTTATTTTAAGTGGAAAGCATGTTTGACTGCAAAATTTCATTTCACTATTTTCTTGCGATTGTGCAGGATTTAGTGAGATAATGGCTATCCTTTCGGAGATTGGGTTTTTTGATACCGTGGATCATCCATTGCTGCAAGACATTAATCGTCCAACATATAGGAGATTTCTCCATGGACTCATTAATGCTAATAGTATCTCCACAACTACCACTAACGATGAAGCATCTGGAGGGCAGGATGATGAACTGATTTCTAGACTATTGATCCTTGGACACTTCATTTCACTATTTTCTTGCGGTTGCGCAGGATTTAGTGAGATAATGGCTATCCTTTCGAAGATTGGGTATTTTGATACCGTGGATCATCCATTGCTGCAAGACATTAATCGTCCCACATATAGGAGATTTCTCCATGAACTCATTAATACTAATAATATCTCCACAACTACCACTAATGATGAAGCATCTGGAGAGCAGGATGATGAACTGATTTCTAGACTATTGATCCTTGGACACTGCAAAGAGAAAGAAATAGCTGTTAATACGGTCAAAACCATCAAGTTAGTTCCTGATCCTGTGGCATAAAATTTCGCATCTTCTATAATTTTCTATAGTACAATATAATACACTATAAATATTAATTAGTGTTAATTTATAATTTACAAATCATAAAACACAATCATACACTGGCTAGGTTCTTGGGACTACATGAGGACACGCAAATACCTAAGGATTGTTCAAGTGCATTCGATGTGATTTGCCAAAGAATGGAACAGAAGATGGCTTATGACGACAATGAGCAGGTGAGGCTTACATCTGATCAGTGACCGCCATTCTTCCATCTCTCTCATGCGTAATAGTTAGCTATTATACTAGCTATAGTGCATTTTGTCAACCAACCTCTCTCTATTGTCAGAAAAGATAAGATAGAATAGGTGCAATGTGTCTCATTCTGCAGTCTGAGTTACTTTTGTTCTCAGACTGATATTTTAATGTACCTTTTAATATACATTTGTGTCATCCTCGAAAAGATCAAATAAATTGTTAGCCTTCCATGATGCGTCATTTCTAAGATGGTAAATGCATCTCGTGTTCTTCTGAATCCAGGACATGGTACTGCTGCACCACGAAATTGAGGTGGAATACGCGGATGGGCGACCAACAGAAAAGCACCAAGCAACTCTTCTGGAGTTCGGAAAGGTTGAAAACGGCAGATCCACCACTGCCATGGCTCTCACCGTCGGGATACCAGCAGCGGTTGGCGCTCTGGTAGGAAACTTGACCATAGTTTCACTTTCACATGGATAAAATAAAAAAAAATGCATTAATTCATTCTCGTGTCATCATGATGCAGCTCTTGCTCCAGAACAAGGTTCAGAGGAAAGGAGTGATCAGGCCTCTGGAACCTGAAGTCTATATTCCAGGTGAGTGCAACGTAGACCGTGGTTTGATGCTTATTTGTATGGAAGTATTACGATGTGCAACATTAAATGACTCTGTGTTTGCCTTTGTGAAGCACTCGAAATCCTGGAATCGTCAGGCATCAAGCTGAAGGAGAGAGTGGAAACTTGAGCAGTCCCAAGATACTATTGCATATTACAAGTTACTACTGCGTACTAGTGTATAGATATAGCAGGTTCATAACATATAGATTCTGTACATTAGTACATACTGTATGTGTTGTAAGCGAGGGCAAAGAGCAGCCCTCAAGAATATTGGTTCGTCCTTGGTGTAATTAACGGACGCAGCCTACCCTGTATATCTTTTATATCAATAAAATTGCCGAATCTGCCGTGGTTACCTGGGCAATCGCCGACGCGTTATACATCGGCCACACCTCGCCTCGACCCAGCTCGCACAGGCTCAGCGGCTCGCGTGCTCGCCCCGACGTCCACCGCCACGGCGCGCACACGATCGACGCCTCAGCGAAACGGCGCCGCAATGCGAAGTTCGCCGTGAGCAGCAAGGCGGCAGAGCAGCCACGGCGTGCCGCTTCCGCCTCGCGCTTCGACAGCACCTATGCCTGCCGGGTTTAATAGGTCGTGCAAGAATGCTTGAGATGCGTAGAGTGTAGCTTAGCTAGTTCTTTTGTGGAGTCGATAATGTATAACCCATTTGCAAATTGATGACATTAGGACAGTGGTGAACTACTGCAGCTGTCCTAACATTATCAATTTGCAAACTACGGTCACAATGCAAACGGGTTAACGGTACAGATTGCCCGAAGACTTGTGTTGAGTTCCCTACACGAAATTCACAATCTTTGCACAATTTCATCAGTGATAGACATGAACTTGCTAAGTGAGGAATCATGTTTGTCTTACAAACTTGTGGTACAGGATAATAGTGCCACAAGAATCCAGAATTTTAACAAACAACAGTGCTGAGAATATCTTGCTTTTACAACCAATACATGAACTACGATGATCAGTTATACACCATGTATTTCGGTGTAGCACTGAACTTCTGATAGCCCTTGATGACCTTGTTAACCGCGTCCAGAAAGTCCTTTTCTGTCACAGTCTTCCTGCGGGCACGGATGGCATACATGCCAGCCTCTGTGCACACACTTCTTATATCGGCTCCTGCAGTAGCAAACAGACGTGAGAATGAGATTGTCTAATGAAAAGACGTTCCAGGTGATTACCTAAAACAGCCCCATCAAGCAGATGTTATACGGAAAAGTGGCAAATCATTCACTAACCAGTTGAGTTGGGGCAGAGACGTGCCAGCAGCTCGAAACGTATGTCACGTTCACAATTCATCGTGCGTGTATGGATTTTGAAAATTTGGGTACGACCTTCCAGGTCAGGAAGGCCAAATTCCACTTTCCTGTCCAGACGACCAGGACGCAGAAGTGCTGGATCCAAGGTATCAGGCCTGGAAAAAAATAAAGATGTGGTAAGCTTCACTGTTTCACATAGCAAGATGTTTTACCAGTCGGTTCAAGATATGCTTTCTTGAACATCAAAGTTTTAAGAATGTATCTCAAGTTTAAACACATTATTTGTATGGATCTTTAAATTTCAAAAACCATATGTTTCTTCAGATTAATGGCTTCAGAATACCAAGTATGAGTAAAGCTGCTAACAGAATGGATCAGGAATGCGTAACAAAGCAGGACAATGAAAAACTAGAGTACCTGTTGGTGGCCATGAGAACTTTGATGTTCCCCCTTGCATCAAACCCGTCAAGCTGGTTTACAATTTCCAACATAGTACGTTGCACTTCGTTGTCTCCACCAACCCCATCATCGAACCGTGCACCACCAATCGCATCAACTTCATCAAAGAAAACAATGCACGCCTTCTTTGAGCGGGCCATCTACAAAACACAACAATACTCAGAAACTGTTGATGGAAAAGAAAATCAAATACAAAACTGGATGAATCTTTCTGGATAAATGCACCCATCAACATTATACCTGAAAAAGTTCCCTAACCATTCGAGCACCTTCGCCAACATACTTCTGAACTAATTCACTTCCAATTACACGGATGAAACACGCGTCGGTTCGATTTGCTACAGCTCTAGCAAGCAGAGTTTTGCCAGTACCAGGTGGACCATAGCAAAGAACACCTTTGGGAGGGTCAATACCAAGCTTGACAAACTTCTCCGGGTGAAGCATAGGAAGTTCGACAACCTGCAAAAAGGGTTCAGCAAGGAGTAAATAAAATAAGTTCAAAATTAGATACAATGCAATGTGTGCAAGCTTTCAACGCAGGTTAAAAAAGGCTCACTTCACGCATCTTTTCAATCTGCTCCTTACACCCACCCACATCGTTGTATGTCACGTCTGGTTTCTCCTCAACAGTCATCATAGTGACACTGGGATCGATTTTTGGTGGCAAGGGGATTTGTATCTGATACTTGTTGCGATCCACACTGCAAAAAATCATCAAATGGAGATACAAAAATTCAAAATATTGAATAATAGGGTACAGAGCAGAAAATTATATAGCCCGCTGATGTTTTAGGATCAACAAGTTCCAAATTGATCAACTTCTTCAGCAAGCTCTATACTAAGGTATTCTACAAGAAAGGGAAATAGGGAAAAGATCCAGTTACAGAGCAATTATCGTTCCCAGATTCAAGATGTTCACAACTAATGACTTTCCTGTTGAATATCACTTTTTAATGGACACTGAAACAAAAAATAACCTAAACATCTGCCAGGTTTAATGTTCTCCCAAATCATGTCAAACATGTAAAGAATGACAAGTTTCAATAGACATAGCATTATAGCAATCACAACAAGAATAGTCATTACTTTCCTATTCCTAAGCCATTAGAAACTCATATCATAAGGCACTAAATGCTCTGAAGTTTTTGCCAGTTTGCATGATGGCACATTTCTTGCATATAATCACCAAAAGAATGCCCCAGTCTTACAAATTCTTTTAGAACAGCAGTTAAGAGACACTTCGGTAGAACTGAACAAATATGACTCACTAGAATGGCATAGAGGTTTATAAAATGCTGAATCTTAAATATGGGATGACATACCCAACCCTCATCCCTTCCTCGATATCAGTTGGAGAAACCTTATCCCCCAATCCAACCACGAACTGCATGGTGCAAAACAAAGCATTAGAAAGATGTGTAATATTTTCTTGGTGAAACGATTAAAATAAAACAGCGTAAGTATAGTTTACCTTTGCAATCTGTTTTACATTTATCACATACTTGGCATCATCAGTATTAGGGCTGATAATCTTTGTACATCTTGCTACCTGCATATGGAGAAAGAAAGAAAGATTATTACAAAATACTCTAGCACAAGTAAAACCAAAACAGAAAAAGACTGTATGCCTAATAATGAAGCAAGTAGCTTGCTACCAAATATGTAAAGATCAGAAAGCAGTGCTTAACATGGAGTTCAGTTCATTACCTGTAATGGTTGTTCTTCTTGCATCATCTGCTTATCCGAAACCAAATCCCACTGGCTAGGAGCAGCTAGCCCTGTATCAGACTCCTTTATCCCTAAGATTTAACAGAAGAGAACGTCTATCTGTTAATCTAATTCAGAGGTGTTTGTATCCTAGCATTCAAAC
Source organism: Eragrostis tef (assembly GCA_000970635.1). Taxonomy (NCBI): domain Eukaryota; kingdom Viridiplantae; phylum Streptophyta; class Magnoliopsida; order Poales; family Poaceae; genus Eragrostis; species Eragrostis tef. The sequence goes on along the minus strand of LAPY01005356.1, from coordinate 7,442 downwards.
AAAATAATGACGCTTATATAGAGAACTACAGAATTGAGATGGGGCTGCCATAGTTGATATAGCTAACTACACTAAGAAATTTATGCTACAGAAATAAAGTTGGGAGTCACATTGTGAACGCTATATTAGCCTGTAATGTAAGACAGACCAATCTATTTCCATTTGTTGAGAACACAAAGGTGAGACCACAATAACTGATATTTCTAATTATGAACTAGGCAGTTCTGAGCTCATATCATTTAAGGAAATCGACTAAACAAACAATAATCAATGGTATTTTTTCCCTTAGTTCAAAACAAACAGTGAAGTCATATAATTGTGTTACACTAGATCTTAACAATTGGTTAACTACATAGTATCCTCGTTTAGTGGAATTCCTTGTATTATGTAAGCAAACCGCCAGCTATATTGGTATCACGGTAAAGTGAGACTCTAATTATCAATTTATCAAATGAGCTTACAGGCAAAATAATAAAACGGCACTAACTCGGCAGCAAGTTGTGCTGTCTCTAGAGCCAATCGAAAGATGCAAAATAAAATTCTCACTCACCACAAAGGTCATTGATCTTCTTGGCCATTTCCTTGATCTCCTTCTCGACCTTCTTGATGCTGGTCGAGTATGGCCCAAGACCCTGCAACGACAGCCACCCAATCAAAATTAGCAAACACTGCGATATCTCCCCGAGTGAATTATCTGAAATCACATACACAGCGAGTAAACTAAAGCGGATTTGCACGGCTCCTTCATATAAACAGCAGCGGAAATCAAAACCCTAGATGCATCTCCAGCCTAAACTTCGTCCAAACCAACACTCAAATCCCCGCCCAGTCCAGCGCCCAAATCTCACTCCGACAACGAATCGCCACAAAGAACTCCAGATCCAAGAGATCGGGGAGAAGAGATCCGATCGGGGACGCAACACTTACGTAGGTCTTGAGGAGCGCGATGTCATCCTCGTCAAGGGGGCGTGGGTTCTTCTCGTTCAGGATATCGTCCTCCGGCTCTGGCGCCATGAGTGCCCGCGAGTGCTGTGTGTTCTCCGACGGCGAGGCGGCGACAACGAATCGCCACAAAGAACTCTAGATCCAAGAGATCGGGGAGAAGAGATCCGATCGGGGACGCAACACTTACGTAGGTCTTGAGGAGCGCGATGTCATCCTCGTCAAGGGGGCGTGGGTTCTTCTCGTTCAGGATATCGTCCTCCGGCTCTGGCGCCATGAGTGCCCGCGAGTGCTGTGTGTTCTCCGACGGCGAGGCGGCGGCGGGTCAGGTCCGTGGGAGCTGGGGGCGAGGAGTTCGGGGATGCCTTTGGCTCTGGCTTGTGTGCTTCTGAGTTTTATCTGGGTATCTTTCTTTCCTCCTCGGCAAGAGATGTTCTGAGCCGTCTGATGCTGATCGAACGGTTGTAGGTATCCTAGTTACAACTACCTAAATACTCTCCAAATCGCTTTGATTTAAATCTTTATCCTCAGCTAGAGCTCTGTATTTCGGCAAAATTTGCACTGCGTTCACATCCAGAATAAGAAATGTAGATTTATAGAGGTACTCACACGTGTTACATGGATGCTTGAGCTTGATCACAAACAATTAACTCCGAACCCACGTGCAGTGATCACATTGCTCTTGACAGCAATCAGTTATGTCTCGAATTACTATAACACAATTTATCACGACAATGCCTCGTTGTCATTGTGGCTCGACCTCTCGTCTCTTTTCTTTTACCTAAGCTCATCCAGATTAAATGCATGCTCAAACTTGTCGCTTGTCATCGATCACCAACGACGTGTTTGGCTGCGAGCCGCAGCGCGTCATGCCCCATGGCTGAGCCTGCCAGTGTGGCCATCACGCGTGTAGAAAAACAATAGTTTTTTGCGTGGCCGCCGCTACCGTAGGTGAAGAACTGCCTTACTTCTCGTGGCCTCTACGGCGTGGCGTGACAAACTATGGTTCTAATTCAACACATCCTGATTGAAGTGTGACACTGTCTATTGTTGTTCTCTGCATGTCATAGTGGAGAACATGATCACAACTCAAACCACCAATAAAAAATTTGGAATAAATGCTCGAGTAAATCAAGAGGTTGGTGATTCAAGTGATATCATATATTATACAAGACTTTTTTTTTCAAAGATATATATTATACAAGTCAAAATCTTCAATCAAATCCACGAACTTTTGTATTCTACCCAGATTTGTAAATTAACCGTTTGATACAAATCATCAGGACACGAAGAAGAGGAGAGATTTTTTTTTCTGAAATGGCAAAAAGAACAAGTTTTAATGTATAGAGGTCCCTCAAATTAACCCCTGGCCGGCAACTCTCCGACCCCTAGCTATCGATAGGTATTCTACAAGAAAGGGAAATAGGGAAAAGATCCAGTTACAGAGCAATTATCGTTCCCAGATTCAAGATGTTCACAACTAATGACTAATAGCGCTTCTTAATGGACACTGTGAAACAAAGAATGGTTATACACACCGGCCAGGTTTAATGTTTTCCCAAATTATGTCAAACATGTAAAGAATGACAAGTTTCAATAGACACAGCAATCACAACAAGAACAGTCATTGCTTTCATAAGCCATTAGAAACTCGTATCATAAGGCACTAAATGCTCTGAAGTTTTTGCCAGTTAGCATGATGGCACATTTCTTGCATATAATCACCAAAAGAATGCACCAGTCTTACAAATTCTTTTAGAACAGCAGTTAAGAGACACTTGGGTAGAATTGAACAAATATGACTCACTAGAATAGCATAGAGATTTATAAAACGCTGAATCTTAAATACAGGATGACATACCCAACCCTCATCCCTTCCTCGATATCAGTTGGAGAAACCTTATCTCCCAATCCAACCACAAACTGCATGATGCAAAATAAATCATTAGAAAGATGTGTAATATTTTCTTGGTGAAACGATTAAAATAAAACAGCATAAGTATAAATTACCTTTGCAATCTGTTTTACATTTATCACATACTTGGCATCATCAGTATTAGGGCTGATAATTTTTGTACATCTCGCTACCTGCATATGGAGAAAGAAAGAAAGATTATTAATACAAAATATTCTCACGCAAGTAAAACCAAAAGAGAAAAGACTGTATGCCTAATAATGAAGCAAGTAGCTTGCAATCAAATCTGCAAAGATCAGAAAGCAGTGCTTAACATGGAGCTCAGTTCATTACCTGTAATGGTTGTTCTTCTTGCATCATCTGCTTATCAGAAACCAAATCCCACTGGCTAGGTGGAGCTAGCCCTGTATCAGACTCCTTTATTCCTGAGATTTAACAGAAGAGAACATCTGTCTGTTAATCAAATTCATAAGTGTTTGTATCCTAGCATTCAAACAAAATAAAGACTCAAGAGTATGAAACAGAAAGAAAACTACAGAAATGAGATGAGGCAGCCATAGTTGATATAGCTAACTACACTAAGAAATTTATGCTACAGAAATAAAGTTGGGAGTCACATTGTGAACGCTATATTAGCCTGTAATGTAAGACATAACAATCTATTTCCATTTGTTGAGAACAATAAGACGAGGCCACAATAACTGATATTCTAACTATGAACTATATATAGAGGCAGTTCTGTGTTGATATCATTAAAGGAAATCAACTAACCAAACGATAACCATTGTATTTTCCCTTAGTACAAAACAAACAGTGAAGTCGCATGAGTTTGTTACGCTAGATCTTAGCAATTGGTTAACTACATAGTATCCTCGTTTAATGGAAGTCCTTGTATTCTGTAAGCAAACTGCCAGCTGAAACGAAAGTCGCAAATATTGGTATCTCTGTAAAGTGGGACTCTAATTCTCGCTTTATCTAATGAGCTTGCAGGCAAATTGATAAAATGCCACTAACTCGGCAGCAAGTTTGTTCTGTCTCACCAAACATAAAGATGCAAAATAAAATTCTCACTCACCACAAAGGTCATTGATCTTCTTGGCCATTTCCTTGATCTCCTTCTCGACCTTCTTGATGCTGGTCGAGTATGGCCCAAGACCCTGCAACGACAGCCACCCAATCAAAATTAGCAAACACTGCGATATCTCCCCGAGTGAATTATCTGAAATCACATACACAGCGAGTAAACTAAAGCGGATTTGCACGGCTCCTTCATATAAACAGCAGCGGAAATCAAAACCCTAGATGCATCTCCAGCCTAAACCTCGTCCAAACCAACTCTCGAATCCTCTCCCAGTCCAGCAACCAATTCTCACTCCGACAACGAATCACCGCAAAGAACTCTAGATCCAAGAGATCGGGGAGAAGAGATCCGATCGGGGACGCAACACTTACGTAGGTCTTGAGGAGCGCGATGTCATCCTCGTCAAGGGGGCGCGGGTTCTTCTCGTTCAGGATATCGTCCTCCGGCTCTGGCGCCATGACTGCCCGCGAGCGCTGTGTGTCCTCCGACGGCGAGGCGGCGGCGGGTCAGGTCCGTGAGAGCTGGGGTCGAGGAGTTGGGGGATGCCTTTGGGCTCTGGCTTGGCGTGGTTCGACATTTATCTGCGTATCTTTCTTTCCTCCTTGGCAAGAGATGTTCTGATCCGTCTGATGCTGATCGGACGGCTGTAGGTGTCCGGGTTACAACTACGGAAATACTCTCCAAATCGCTTTGATTTAAATCTTTACCCTCTTCGACTAGAGCTCTGTATTTCAGCAAAAATTGCACGACGTTCACATCCAAAATAAGTTAACTCTGGGCCCACATGTTAGTGATCACATTGCTCTAGACAATACGTCAGAGCAACCGATTCCCATCTCGTAAAAGCAGGCGTAGAAATGAAATTGCTAGACTACCATGAAATACATGCTCGTCGAAGTAGAATTTTCTAGACCCTTTATTAGGACACAATTTATCATAATAATGACTCGTTGTTATTATGCCTCAACCTCTCATCTTTTTTATTCAACTAAGTGCACCGACATCAAATGGCATATGCCAGACTTGTCGTTAAATTCAACATCGATCACTAAAAGCATGTTTAGCTGGCAGCCGCAGAGTTAACTTATGCTCGAGCACAATTCAAACTTATGCTGCAGAGTTAACATATTAGAGTACATGATCACAATTCAAACCATCAACGGGTAATTTGGAACGAATGCTCAAGCAAATCAAGAGGTTGGTGATTCAAGTGATACTATCATATTATACAAGTCAAAATCTTTCATCAAATCCATCAACCTTTGTGTTCTGCCCAAATTTGTAAATTAGTTGTTTGATACAAATCATCAGGACACGAAGAAGAGGAGATATTTTTTTTCTTCTGAAATGACGAGAAGAACAAAAAGAACAAGTTTTAATGTGTAGATCGAAGCCCCTCAAATTAACCACTGGCCGGCAACAACTCTCCGACCCCTAGCTATCGAACTTGTAGAACTTGGACGACTTGAGCCCGGCAGTGAAGTTGAAGTACTTGAGCGTCTCCGCCCACTTCGGGTTGGTCTTGAGCCTGTGCACGGCGATGTCGCTCGGCGTGAACGGGCGCTCGCACTGGTCCACGGGCACGGGATTCAGGTAGTCGTGGATGGCCGGCTTGGCGTTGAACCGGTTCTTCCCCTTGCCCCCGAGATGCAGCCACTTCCCGGTGAGCATGTCCTCCGTCCCGACGCTGTGGTCGCGCGCCACGTCGGACGTGGCGATCCACTGGACGAGGTCCCACGAGAGCACGTATCCCATGCCGGCCATGTACCCCCGGAAGGGGTCCATGCTGTCGCACGGGATGGTGGCGCCGTAGTACATGTCCTCCCGCGGCATGGCGCCGAGCGACTCCACCAGCTGAGGCAGCCGGAAGAAGATGTCGTCGTCGGCCTTCATGACGTAGTCGTACGGCTCGTCGGCGTAGATCTCGGCCACCGCGGAGAGGAAGGTGTACGTCTTGCCGCCGTTGAGGTTCTCCTCGCATCCGTCGAGGACGATGACGTCGCCGTGGGCCAGGATCTCAAGCGGCACCAGCACGCGCTGGTCGTCCTTGTACAGCCGGCAGAAGACGAAGCGCACGTCCACGTGCGCCGTGAGGTTGTTGTTGGGCGACGCGAGCTGGAGCCCGTACACCATGCGCAGCAGGTGCCGCCGCTCGTACAGGTCGGCGCGGGTGAGCACGCCGATGAGCAGCCGGAAGTCGGGCCTCCGGGTCACGGCCGGGGCCGGCCCGGGGAGCCGCGCCGCCGCGTACGTCCCCGGCGGCGAGCTGCACGCGCTCATCATCGCCTGCAGCTCGAACTCCTTGGGGTACACGAAGAAGAAGATGAAGGCCAGGAGCACCAGGGGTAGCAAGATCAGAGCCTTGCTCGACGCCGACAGCTTGGGGACGGCGCCGTGCCTCTTCATGGCCGCCTGCTTGTGATCGCCAAGTTTACCGTTGATTGTGGACTTGAGCAAATTGCTCGGCGGCGATGACGGCATCACAAGCAAGAAAACAGAGTCGTTGCAGAGCTGCTCTGCTTCGACGCAGCTCTTGCTTTGACTCCGGAAGTTGCTAGCTAGCTATTCGGATCACCGGAGTTTCTGATCTTGAACTGCATGGAGAGCATGCGCCATGCACCTCTGCAAGTGGGCGGCAGCGATTTGATATGACGCTTGCTAGTGCACGGAGGCATCGGTTCTTTTGCCGGCTCGTGAAGATTCCCGTGTGATCGGCGTGGCGGGGAGCTTGGCAACTACGGTAATGACAGCTTTGCGTAAAGGCAAGCGAGAGCGATGCGGAGTCAGCGGAGTGTTAAACGGAGGGCTCGACATGCGAGGTCGGATCTTCGGGGAACGTATGTACGTAACCTGTCTCGCTGGAGAGTCAACGTTTTCTACAGCCCTGCATGGACGCAGGCAAAAAATGCGCGGAATTAAGCACGGGTTTCTCGATGATAAGTGTTCTCTGAGTTTATTCGGATCCATCGCCTAACTAAAACGGTTTTCCTTTCGATTTATGTAATGGTCTAGTAGTCTCACGAATCAGTGTATTCACCATTGAATGAACATGCATGACACGCATTTTTTTTTTTTAACCGACACGCACCTTGCTTGAGGAGCAAACCAGTGCGACGCCGTTTCCGGAGAATTTGAACTTCACATGCCATCTTTGCCAACAATAACAGCAACATTGGTAGTACCGCGCGCATATACGCAACATACAAAGTCCACACAGCTAGACTGGCAACTACTTTCTCATCTCCGTATATATACGTCCATAATACATCGATCGAGTGTTCAGAGTTCAGCGGTGCAAACTATGACATGCATCTTCTCGAGCTCAGTGATGAGCGAACATCCCCGGACCGAGGCGTTACTTGACCTTGAGCATGAGCACGGGCGCACGCGGCACGTCGAGCGTGTCGGGGTCGCCCGCTGGCAGGAGACCTCCTCTCCCAATCTTCTCTCGTCGTCTCACCCCCAAGTCCTTTGGCCCACGCCGCGCGATCGGTTCCTTCCGCG